>JABUQX010036715.1:15000-22500 GCA_015478945.1 Trachelipus rathkii
TCTTATTTCCGTTAAAAGAAATCTCTCAAAATCGAAAAAAAATCATATTCAGTTATTTGGCTGCAGAGATGTTAGTTTTGAATTAATTTTTTAACAAATGAAAAAAAAAAAAAAGAAATCCGTCAATTATTTCATAAAGATTTCTACCTAGGGAATTATTTTATGGATGGGAGCTCTCAGACAGGGTGGTTGTCACAATTCCAAACACGCTTTGGCCTGAAAGAAAGTTTTTTGATTTGCTTGACAGCTCTAAGGCAGTTATTCTACCTCTGAACTAGCGATGACCTGAAGGATAATTTTCACCTGCCTCCAGGAACAGTACTCAGACTACGTTGTTGTCCTAGCTCTAAATTCGCCATGGCCTGGTGGGACAGCTCTCAGATTTTTGTAGTTGTCCTACCTCTGAACAAGTGATGGCCTGATGTGAAATTTCTTTGTCCTTCTAAAAAAGCAATGGCGGAACTTTCCACTTGACGGAGAAGTCCACACAGAAAAAAAATTCAAATAAAGAAGAACTAAATAGATTAATTAATAAGTCATAAAAATAATATTTAATAATGTAAAAATTAATATATTTTATCATATATTACGAACTTTAAATTTGGGGTTAATATGATTAACATATTAGGCCTACCGTTCAACTATATGACAATAATTTCAGTTTTATAAGCATTAAGTCCCCATACTCATTGGGAGTCTTGGTCTCTGTGAACTAGTAGCCGCCGGTGAACAGAGGTGCATTGGCTTTAATGTGATTCTACGCACTTCGTCTTGACGAACAGCTGGACTTCGGTGACCAACGCGGCGCATGCAATCCAATGGGAGCGTTCAGATTACAAGTGACCAAGGGGTAGACCACAAAGAAAATAATATGCATTTTATATACGTTTATATACTTTATTTGCACAGTAAAGGTGCAATTACTTAGATAAACTGAACTTTACAATTATATATATATATATATATATATATATATATATATATATATATATATATGTAAATATCTTTTTTTAAGTATCTTATATATATATATATATATATATATATATATATATATATATATATATATATATATATATATATATATATATATATATATATATATATATATATATGTATATATATAACATTTATAAGTATATATATATATATATATATATATATATATATATATATATATAGATATATATATATATATATATATATATATATATATATATATATATATATATATATATATATATAGTGACCAACTCTCTAGTGTGTATGGGCTTTAAGGACTTTTCTATACGAGCGTTTCTGACGCCGCCCTAACGCCCTTTGAATAGATCAATGATTAGTACATTGTTCTATCTATATGAGCGCTTTAAACGCCTTCAATGATCTATTCATCTGGTATTAGCGTTAAAAAAGCCGCGTTTTATGAGGTATTATTGTAATTATTCGGCGTTTTCTTACTTTTTAAATTTAACGCACCTCCACAATTTTATCGTCAGTAATATATTTTTTTAGCATTTTTAAGCATTTTTAAGCTTTTTTAAGCATTTTTTTTAGCATTTTAATTTTTTTAGCAATTTGTTTTTTGCGTAAAATATTTTTCTTTGAGAATTATCTTTTTACTCAGAATTATCTTTTCAGCCTTATTTCTTATATTTTATGCTACTAATATTTTTTAGTTAAGATAATTATTTCTTAATTGCTCAAAATTATCTTTTTATTGCGTAAAATATTTTTTTATTTCAGAATTATCCTTTTGCACACAAATGTATTTTTGTATTTATTGCGTAATAATTTATTTTGCTCTAAAAAACCTCTAGTGAATACCAATGTAAGCATTGTCTAGTAAGTCTTCATTCAGTAAGCGAATGGTTGCCATATTTTTACTTTCTTCATTTGTAATTTTCATGGTTATTTTTTTAATATAGTTTTTATAAGCTCAACTGAAGATAGGAACTCTTATAGGATCATGTCTACTACCGTGAGTAAGTTTTATCCATATCGATTGCATGAATCCGACCACATTTTTATTTGATAAAAGTCAAAATAAAACTGTATTGTAATAAAAGATTTTCACACCTTTAAAAATAAAAAAAAAAACAAGTTTAAATCTATGTAACCTAATGCAACTTAACTTAGCCTTACTTAACCTAACCAAACTTATGTTAGTGTATACTATATTTCACTTTCCATTGTTTCAATAAACAAATTCACAACTATACATGATGTAATAAAGTTATATAAATGCATAGAATAAAAGTTAAATTTTTTTCGCTATGCGCGTTGTTGAACATTTTGTTCGATAACGTAACATGAAATTTTTTTTACTCCAGCTACATTAGTCACAGATAATGGACATGAGCCCTATTATATTTTAAAATTATTAGTTTAAACGGTCACTAAAATCTGTTTACATTTTAACTTCTCATTCCTATTGTTTTATGGTTCATTATCCTACAAACTAAATCGTACGATACAATACCAACTACAAACTATAATATAGTATAGTTAAAATCGTTAAAAATCGTAACAGACTAGAACGACTTTGTTTGGAGGGCTAGCTAGTATACTCAAAAAACTTTGCATTATAAAATTAGATATGGCTAAAAAGGGTAATGACTATATGATGATTCTATCAAACACATCCGAAGTAGACCTTACAAAGAAACCTAAAGTATCAAAAAATGTTTATTTGATAACAACTCTGAAGAAGATATAGGTGAGTCTTAATCGTGTGACAATAATGTGTTATGGATTATGATTGTCAAAGACAGCCAAAACACGGGGAAGAAGCTCTCTGTAACAAAACCTACACTTCTTCCCTGGACTTGGAGGTCTCCATGAACACCACACCGCGGGTGGACTTCGCAGTGGCAACTGCCAATGGATTAGCTTCCAAATTCAGGAAAAAAGGGATGAAGAAATCTTTGGTATTTCTGTGAGAATTTGACACATTAAGACTGTAGATTTGAGAAAAAACAAAAAATAGCATTTCTGTAATAATCTTTTTAATTTAATAATAGAAAATAATAATAATAATAATAATAATAATAATAATAATAATAATAATAATAATAATAATAATAATAATAATAATAATAATAATAATAATAATAATAATAATAATAATAATAATAATAATAATAACAATAATAATGTCGAGTTTTACAACGCAATAATTAATGTTATAAATTTATTATTAGTAACTTTTTCTTATTTTCTCTTTGCTATAAAACATTTGTTTCAATTATATTACTGGAAATTGCTACCAATACCTTGAAGAAATAATTCATTAATAAAATTTTGTTGAAGTTTTTAAAATTTTTGTTTCCTTTATAATTTACCCCAAATTTCCAATATTAGAGATGCAGGTAACGTCCGCATCGCATCCGCATCCGCCCTGCGGATGTTGCGCGGATATTTATTGTCGAGATTTGATAAAGAATTTTATAATAAAAATACTTAAGATGAATCTGAAAATGAAAAGGAAAATGAAAATGAAAAGGAGTTGAAGGCAATTCAAAAACGGGTTGATATTCCATATCTTACTGTTATCAAAGACGTTCCAACTCGCTGGAATAGTACACTTCATATGATGGAAAGAATGGTGTTGTTCAAAGAACCTCTTGCTTTGTACGTCAGTTCGTATTCCAAAGTTAACATTCTTACTAATGTGGAAAATGATATCATATCACACTGCATTAAGCTATCGAAACCATTTGAAGAAATTACCAGAAATATAAGCGCCTCCACAGCTTCTGTCTCCGATGTAATACCATTAATCTCAACGGTAAGGAAGCATTTTGAATCATCTTCAAATGAAAATGATGACGGTTTAAAAAGAATGAATGATGTAATAAAACTAAAGCTAGAAAAACGCTTTGGTTCTGTGGAAATTAATGACCTTCATACTATTGCAACTTACTTAGATCCCCGTTATAAAGGCAAGTTTTTTTGTAACACAATATAAGAGTACAAGTTAAATCGTCACTTTTGTTGCAGTTGAAAAACTTCAATCCGAACAGTCTATTTAATTCGCCACATTTAAAGGGAAAACGAAATCTACAGAACCAACACCTTCTACAAGTAAATCAATAACAGATTCACTGGAAGAATTTCTACAGTCCAGTAGTGATGAAGAAACACACGCATTACCAAAAGATGTAGTAGAAATGATTGAAAACTATCACCAAGAAAAACGACTATATACAAATGATGATCCTATCAGTTGGTGATTAAGCAAATGTTTACCCAGGCTGGAGCAAACTTGCAAGGAAATACTTGGCCTGTCCCCCAACTAGTGTTCCAAGTGAGGAAGTATTTAGTTTCCCCCGGCTGATGGAGGATGACAAGAGAAACAGACTCTCAGCAGGAAAGGCAGAAAAATTGATGTTTCTCAAGCACAACCTTCCTATATTTGAATTTCAATATTAGTGCAAAAAGTATATAATCCATTGTAAAATCTCTTTCATTAAGGTCGGAGGTTGGGGAAAGAGGTTGGTGGGGTGCATTTGAGTTGGGTCCCCGTCCCGCACCCTGGTAACAATTATATTAATAGATTGTGGCTAAAACTCGAAATATACACCTTAATAATATACAACAACCCATATATGTACATATATATAACTTATATATATATATATATATATATATATATATATATATATACTTGCTATATATATATATATATATATATATCAAACATCCGTATTCAAAAAAAAAAACTAATATATATATATATATATATATATATATATATATATATATATATATATATATATATATATATATATATATATATATATATATATATATATGATTTAAAATTTTAATTTTGATTTTTTTTCAAATTTAATTTAATTATTAAAATAAATTTCAATATTTAAAAACAATTTTTATTTGCCCAAATTATTTTCAAAAATTTGATCATGATAAATTTGGGACACCTCAGGGACTTTGTCTTATCGTAGGAGGGGAAACTTCCCTGGGTAATTACTACCTAGTATCCAACCGAGAGATCGAACCCATGCCCCTTGCCTTGAGACTCCGTCACCATACCGATTGTGCCACAGTAGCCGCAGAGGTGCTTAACTTAAGTCGCGTCAAAGATTTCGGTCTTTGGAGATTCTCAGGAAGAAGATTAAAGTGTTAAATTTTAAATCTGTTTCTTATGTTTGAAATACAAAAAAATACGTGTAGATTGAAGAGTATGGGTATTTTTGCTTTACGATTTTAAGAGAAAAGTGAAGAAGAAGAAGAAGAAGAAGAAGAAGAAGAAGAAGAAGAAGAAGAAGAAGAAGAAGAAGAAGAAGAAGAAAAACTACAGAACACCGACTATCAAAGACTTCACAGTCAACTTAAGGCTAGTCTGTTAAATATTCGTTGTTTTGGATATATATATATATATATATATATATATATATATATATGCTATATATATATATATATATATATATATATACTATATATATGCTGCTAACTATACTCTGAATCTGGCAACCTGCCTATACATATATATTATATATATATATTTTTTTATTTTGTTTATTTTATATTTTTATATTAAAGCGCCCGGCGCTCAGTCATAGAGCACTCGCCAAACAAAGCAGGGTTCGGGTTACCAACTATTGGGGTGGGAGGGGAAATGTGTGCTTGTGTACCATATGAGGCTTGCTGGCACACGTCCTATGGACGTTAATTGTTTCCTCCCTTGATTAGGGCTCTGCCGTGAGCTAAGTGAATATATATATATATATATATATATATATATATATATATATATATATATATATATATATATATATATATATAATATATATATATATATGCATATATATATATATATAATATATATATAATATATATATATATATAAATATATATATATATATATAACTAATATATAATAACTATATATATATATATATATATATAACATATATATATATATATATATATATAATATATATAACTTATATATATATATATATATATATATATATATATATATATATATATATATATATATATATATAATAATAATATATAACATATATATATACAACATATAACATATAAGAATATACTATATATATATATATATATATATATGCCTTATTTATTGTGTTGGTTGTGTTCACTGCCGAAAGAAAAGATCTGTTTATGTATTTTTAACATCATAGTTGTTAAAGTTTTAGCATTAGTGTATTATTTTAAGTACTTAATGTGATATATGAAGTTGCTCACTTAGAACAGATATGTTTTTAAGCAGCAAACATCATAGATGCTATAAATTTGTGAAATGTTGCTTTTTGTATTATTTCTAGGGAGTTCGTTAAGTTCACCGTCCTAGAACGGTTACGCTATAATTGGTAAACATCAAAGCTATTATAAATTCAGGACCCGAATTCTTTTTAAGATGTATTTTTAACATTTGCTGATTTCATTAGTTGTAGTTTGATTTTACCAAATATAATTCACTAATTATAGTGTTTTAATAAAGTAAAAATCAAGTTGAATTAAAGTTTTGCAAAAGTTAATGTTGTCGCTGTTCGCTGTTTCATAAGAAAGACTATACCACTTCTCAATTACATCGTACGAGAAGAAATTCTTTGCTCTATAGGTTTGAAATCTTTTATGAAAAAGTTTTATATCCATTATTTCGCGCTACATCATTAAAATCGTATCTAAGGAATTGCATGTAATTGAAATTGTTAAATTTATTTAATATTTTGAAAACTACTATTAATTTCCCTCTCAATCTTCTTGTCCCTAAGGAAAGGATATCTAGTTCACGTAGTCGTTGCTCGTATGACTTCCTCTCAATTCTGGTATCAATTTGGTAGCCCCTCTTTGAATTCTTTTAGTTTTTTCTGTCTTTTTAAGGTATGGACTACAAATCAGTACTGCTTATGTCAGATGAGGCCTAACCAACGTTTTATATACAAGAAGAAGAAGAAGAAGAAGAAGAAGAAGAAGAAGAAGAAGAAGAAGAGAGCGAGAAAGAAGAGGAAGGAAGATGAGCAGGTGGAAGGGGAGGAGGAGGAGGAGGAGGACCTCTAGGAGGAGGAGGAGGAAGGGAAGGAGGAGAGGAGGAGAGGGAGGAAAGGAAGGAAGAGAGAGAGAGGAGGGAGAGGGAGAAAGGAGAGGAAGGAGGAGGGGAGGAGAGGAGAGGAAGGGAGAGGAGGAGGAGGAGGGAGGGAGGGGAGGAGGAGGAGGAGGGAGGATTTGAAAGAAGAAGGAAGGAGAGGAAGAAGAAGAAGAAGAAGAAGAAGAAGAAGAAGAAGAAGAAGAAGAGGAAGAAGAAGAAGAATGGTTCATATTTGTCTTCAGCTTTATTGAATCTTATAAGATTTCAAACACGTTTTAAAATGTTTTCAAGATATACCTATTCAGTCTCATATTTTGTTCCCCTCCTACAGGAAATACCTCTTCAGGTAAAAGTCAAGTCCATAAACAACAATTGTAGCAAGAGCAAGGAATGCCATAAAACTCTGCATGTTT
>JABUQX010036715.1:27500-30000 GCA_015478945.1 Trachelipus rathkii
TATTTCAAAAATTTCTGTCGACCTTTTTTCCCATTAGTCTCAATGTGTCGACGATTTGGACATTTATAAAAGAAAAAAAAATTGTCGACCCATTTTCTCTTCCGTTTTTTTGAGTTTGTTATCATATAAAGAAATTTTTAAAGCATTGGTTTGTTGAGGCTTTGGAGGAGCTTGAATGGATCAAGATATTAAACCTTCTTCAAAAAACTTAGACGATTTGAAATTTGTAATCAAAAGCATATTTGTTATAAGTTTATTTATTTCTTCAACTTTATTCTCCTTCACTCTTGCATTGTGTACTATATTTTAGTCTTCATAATTAGTGACAGCAACTGCCCTTTATCATATTGAAAATGTGATGTTTGTTTTGAAAGATTTTCAAGCAATCATCGATGAAACATTTTCAAACCATTTTCAAGTTGCAACAGAACTTCTGCTTTCTGTAAATGAAGAAATGAGGATGTCTCATATAAGTATCAATATAAAATGAAAAGATATAAGGCAATTACACTTTCTTTTCTTGATGATTTTTCAAACCAGTTAGAGATCACGCTTGTGAGTAACAGATCCATACTTACTAATCTTTGTAAAATCACTCATTCCATCAATCTCTATTAATTTTTTTACTAATTTTCAAAATAAACTTGATCTATATATATCCACATTTGAATTGTTAAGGATTTTAACATTTACCTCCTCAAAACGTGGACTCCAAAAAAACATTTCTCTACTCTGAAAAGGCTCAAAACATACTTTTTCAATTCTACATGAGAAGAAAGCCTAGCAGAACTGGCTTTAATGAGTGTTCGTCATAGCTACTCAATATAAACGGAGGAAGTTATCAATCATTTTGTTGTTAAAGATCAAGATGAAGAATTTTTTATATAAATAAAATGGTATATTTTTTGTATTTTGAAATTGCTATCAATGTTAGATTATTTGATTCTCTTTTATAAAAGTAATATATATATATATATATATATATATATATAATATATATATATATTTAAGTAATATATATATATAATATAATATATATATATATATATAACATATATATATATAATAATAACTCTTCTTATAACAATATACTCTGCATAAATATATAACCACTTATATATATATATGCTTAACTTAGCACTAACATGCTCCAACGCTTCCAGCTAACAACAACAACCAGCAACTGTATAATAACTACATATCTTTCTTCCAACTATTTACTGTATATATATATATATATGATATTTATAACAGCATATTGTAACCTTGCCGTAATAATACATCTGTAGCAATAATCAATAGCCAATAATATATATATATATATATATATATATATATATATATATATATATATATATATATATTTTTATAAAATATATATATATATATATATATATACTGCTCATATATATATATATATATATATATGTTAATTTTACAGTACATTTCCCAGCCATTTACATTTTCAAAACTTTGAAATTTCTGATCACTTCTAATGTTAACAGTGAAGGCAAAGATAAAATGAGATTTGGCATAAAAATTGAAAGAGACTGAGGGGAGAGTGTGAATGGAGAGAGACGCAACGAAGAAAGGATGGAGAGAGAGGGGAAAAGAGAGTATTAAGCATATTTCTGAACTTATTTCAAAGTTACTGGAAAAGTTTTTCGACGGATATATTTTATATATAGAGAGAAAAAATAATTTCTTTAAAGTGAAGCATAACTTTGTTTCAAACTAAGGTAATGTATAGTTTAATCTAATGCATAATATATATACATTAAACTTCCCACTGTGCATGTTTTAAAAGAATAAGTTTATTAAATTACACAATATACATTACAACGTGTATTAATTTAAGTATTCTTTCTTTTGCGCGTCTAGCTACTCTAGGACTTAAGACACATCACTATCATTATACAAGTTCCGTTTGGACGTTGAGTGAGAGACACTACTAGATCTAACAGTAAGTGAGTACCTGGGGTAATGAATTAGGTAGATCTAGCAGTGAGTGAGTACCTGGGGTAATAAATTAGGATGACCTAGCAGTAAGTGAGTACCTGGCGTAATAAATTAGGTAGATCTAGCAGTAAGTAAGTGCCTGGGATAATAAATTAGGTAGATCTAGCAGTAAGTGAGTACCTGGTGTAATAAATTAGCTAGATCTAGCAGTAAGTGAGTACCTGGTGTAATAAATTAGGTAGATCTAGCAGTAAGTGAGTACCTGGAGTAATGAATTAGGTAGATCTAGCAGTGAGTGAGTACCTGTAGTAATAAATTAAGTAGATCTAGCAATAAGTGAGTACCTGAGGTAATAAATTAGGTAGATCTAGCAGTAAGTGATTACCTAATGTAATAAATTAGGATTTATTAGCAGTGAGTAAGTACCTTGTGTAATAAATTAGGTAGATCTAGCAGTAAGTGAGTACCTAATGTAATAAATTAGGTTTTATTAGCAGTAAGTGAGTACCTAGTGTAATAAATTAGGTTCAAAACTTTAAAG
>JABUQX010036715.1:40000-55000 GCA_015478945.1 Trachelipus rathkii
TTATTATTATTATTATTATTATTATTATTATTATTATTATTATTAGTGTGTGTGTATTATTATTATTATTATTTTTATTATTATTATTATTATTATTATTATTATTATTATTCTTATTTTTTTATTATTATTATTATTATTATTATTATTAATGTGTGTGTGTGTGTGTGTATTATTATTATTATTATTATTATTATTATATTATTATTAATATTATTATAGTATTAATAATAAAAATCAAATAATAATAATAATAATAACAATAATAATAATGTAATATAATGTAACAATGGCACCAACAACGCAACAACCCAATATTGGCTGGCTTAATAACAACAATAACTACTAGCTAACAATGACCAACAACAGCAACGAAAGTAACAACAACATAATAACAACAACAACAACAACAACAACAACAACAACAACAACAACAACAACAACAACAACAACAACAACAACAACAACAACAACAAATTATAATATTGCAATTAATTATTATCGCAAGTAAGTCTACCAAAATACACCAAGTAACATTAATAATTATCATTATTTTTTAGGACAATTCTAGAATAAAATATATTTTTTACATTTCTGTAAATAATAATCGGATATTTTAAAAATATGATAATTGTAATTAAATTAAAATTAAATGTATTTCAATTTAAATTAAAATAAAAAAATATAATACGAAAAGAGTAATTAAAATTATTAGATATAATATAGCAAATTTAAAGTGTGAAGCTCCAAATTTTTTAATAGAAAATATAAATACTATAAAACATTCATGATTGTCACCTTCTTATATTTGATGTTGATTTTTAGTCTAATAATTCTTATGAGAAGGGACTCCGCTAGTTTAAACTCACAAAATTATTCTTATTAAAAATTCGAAATAATTCGCAATATTGTTATGTAACATTGCATGTTGAACCAGCATATCTTGTTGTATCTCTACTGAACCATACATACTACCGTGGCTCAAACGGTAGAGCGACGGAGTCGCATGGCAAGGTCGCGGGTTCGAATCCTAGGTAGAAATTACCTAGAGCAGTTCCCCTCCTTGAATAGGGCTATGCCCGTGAGGTGTGAAGTTTTTTAATTTAAAAAAAAAAATAAAAAAAAAAATGTGTCTTCGACGTGAAACCAATATCAGTATAGCTACGTCTACTTTCATTACATGGAGATTGGTATGCGACTTTAGTCCTCTCACTAGCAGGGTCTTCAGGAGCAATAAGGAAATTTTGCATGTTTAAATTAACACCTGACACTGGCGGCTTCTTTAATCTTATCTTTTAATATATTACTTTAAATTACTAATTACCATTATTCATTCTACTATATTTTCGCATATTTTACTTAATAATTTTTAATCTTACATATTTTTGTAATAATTTTCTATGAATTCAAAATTTATGCTTCGTTTTTAAAAGTAAATGAAAATGCTTGAATATGTCCAGCGTGGGTGGATGAGCTTTGATTATTGCCAAAAAGCGACATTTTGTTTAATTCCAGAATTCGGTAATATCCTAGTTCCGATGGAACAATTATGTTATTTGTACTCTATTGAAAAAATATATGCTGAAATGTATTAAAACCTTCTTAATAGATTGCATAAAACCAGTTTTATACATTAATTAACAAAAATCCTAAAAATTTTAATTACAAAAGGCAGACCTAATATCATACATGGATGGCGACATTTTAAAAATTAATAGACCAATATAGTGATAATAGATATATCGATATCTAATAATTAATATATCGATATTTAATAACTATTAATATAGTAAACTAGTAAAATCACCAGCACTCACGGGTACAAGGGGTGAAACCCCTTGTAGACAGAAATTTGTTCATATGGCATACATTCAAATGAATGACATAGCAAAAATGGATTTATTTCAATATATCAACGTCGATATATTGACAGTCGATATAGTGAAATTTAAAATATCGATGTATCAATATCATCAAACTGAGGCCTAACCTTTTTTAATTTATTTGAAATAAATTAAAATTTTTTAATTTATTTGATTTTTATTTTTATGTAAAATTATTCTTCCGCGTTCTATTTAGGTGTTTTAAATACAGTTCAAGGGTCATGTGTCATGTCTCGTTTTTCTTGCATTCTTTGGAGAAGTTTGTTAATAATGAAAAAGTAAAATTTACCCTATAAAAGAGAAAATAACTTATTCAATATTTACTTGGTGAAGTTCAATAAGTTTTCAGTTCTTTACTTTTTTATTTTATTTTATTTTATTTTAAGTTGTTTTAAACAATTTTATTTAGTCAATTAAGATTTATAACGATAAAATTCTCTCTCTCTCTCTCTCTCTCTCTCTCTCTCTCTCTCTCTCTCTCTCTCTCTCTCTCTCTCTCTCTCTCTCTCTCTCTCTTTCTCGCTCTCTCTCTCTCACAACTTGCTCGCGAGGAGCGCGATTAAGTTGTTACACGGCAACGCTCGAGCGTATTTGGAGCGAGAGCTTCAGCGAGCGATCTGCCATGCATACAAGCCAGCCTGCTGTGCATCTACGCTATGGTATTGTTTTAGTTTTTATTAAACTCAATTAGTATATAATGAAAAAATAATTTAACTACAAGAAAAAATAAAAAATTTTAAAAAAAAAAAATATTATTTATATATATATATATATATATATATAACCTATATATATATATATATATATATATATATATATATAGATATATAACTTGTATATATAACTCCTTAGCCAACCATTATGCTCTAATAGACCTATATATAACAATATATGTAATAATAATAACTTGTATAATATCTTATATATATAATAATATATAATATATGTATATAGTAATAATAAATATCATAGCATATATATATAGCTATTGCTATATATATGCTAGCACCAATATATATGTAATATAATAGTATATATGAATATAATATGTATATATATAACCAGCAACTTAGCAATAGCAACAACATGTAACCCAACAGCCAATGCCATATAATATGTAATAACCAATATAATAACTAACTCTTCTTCTTCAACTTGTATATACTTATGTAATAGCCAACCTGGCATAGTATATGCTATATATAACAACAACAATAGCAACGCTAATATCAGCCAACCATATATATATATCTATACATATATAACAACTTTATATACACAACATGTAACCTTTGTGTATATATAATTATATATTATATATATATATATATATACTATATATATGCTAATATATATATATATATATATACTCTATATATATATATATATACATATATATATGTATATATATATATAACTCTTATACACTTTAAACTTAGAAAAAGGAACGTTATTTTATAATTATAATGCTTCACCTTTCTTAAAATAAATTGAAATTTATTTCACCATACATTTTAAAAATTTAAACTAAATTGTACAAATTTAAAGGTAAATTTTATGATTCAGAACGTAGAAAAAGCTTGAAACATGAACCCTTTTCAGTTTAGTTTTTCTTTTCATAGTTTTAATAAAGTAGGAATAATAAATAATTGTTCGTAACAAAAAAAAATTACCTAGTATTGCCTTATAAAATTAGATAATGTTAGGAAGATGTTTAGAAACTTTAAGAAATCGTGGTAAAACTATATATATATCAACATAAAGCCGATACAGGTTTTCTTTTATTATTATTATTATTATTATTATTATTATTATTATTATTATTATTATTATTATTATTATTATTATTATTATTATTAAAATTATTATTAAAAACTCAATATTATCATTTATTTTGATGTATGATTTTGATGCTATTATTATTATTATTATTATTATTATTATTATTATTATTATTATTATTATTATTATTATTATTATTATTATTATTATTATTATTATTATTATTATTATTATTATTATTATTATTATTATTATTATTATTATTATTATTATATACCTTAAATCAATGAGATAATTAAGCTAGCTTATCCAGTACCTCAGTGGGTAAAACCCTGCGTTCCTATTATCTATATCCCTGTGATCAAATCCTGATCGATCTGGATGCAAAACCAAGTCTGTGCTGTGTGAGTCAATCAAAAAAAATCACTCGATTACTCAAACCAATGCTGTGATGTACCAGAGATGATGAATCATTAAGGAGGTCCTATGCTCCTTTGAGAAGTAACAGCAAAGCAATGATGTATGATGTATGATGTATGATATAATTATTGTATATTTATTTAAAATGTAAATCCAACGATATATCAATCATTAACATTTTCCTCAATATGATTTTAATTTTTAAAAGATTAGTAATCATCAGCATGTTGATTAACCTCTTACAGGTTATTTTTTTTTTTTTTTTGATTTGTCATTTTATTTTATTTTATAGACAAACACCATTACATGCGTATGAAAATATGTAAAGAAAGTAAATATATAATCTGTATTTTTATTGTTATATACAAATTCTACAAATTTATAGCCTTTTGCATTATTAATATATGTTATCTCTCATAAAAAATAGTCCATAAAAATAGAAAAGATTACTGACCAACTATAGGTAAATTACAGTAAAAACTACAGGGGCATGCAGTTTACTACAGAATTTAAGAACTTTTTATATTAATCTTATCTCTAAAAAGGACAAAAGTCTGCAATATAAAGTACAGGAAATAAAACTACAGGAACATACAGAATACCACAGAAATTTTAATCTTTTTACATTAATGTAGGCCCCTATAACCTTACCTCCAGAAACTGTAATTTCCCACTAGATATAGGTAAATTACAGTCAAGAAAATTAGAATCAGCCTGGGAATTCTACAGAATTTTTGTGCCTTTTCATATAAAACCACAGAGAGTCCATAAAAAAACCATATTCATAAAGATTACAGGCCAGCCTTGAGTAAAGCTACAGTCAAACTACGAAGATATGTAAATTCTACAAGAATTTTAGTTTATTTAATACCTGTGTACTTAAAAATCTTGAAAGATGAGCAGTGCTATCGACGGATAAATGATATTCAATGGTACTTGTAAATGGTTCACAAAAATATTAAAACTTGGAGTCTTTTATATCAATAATATAAGGTTGAATTCAACCTCTTTTAAGGTTTGTTCTCTCTTTCCAAGTTTACAATGTTGTATAAACAGACTGCAGTTTGTGAATACATTCTTAATTCCAGTTTGTTGGGTTCGCTATAATAAATCTCAGCAAACATTTTTGTTTATTCAACCATATTTGTATATACGAATAGTAGCCTGATGTTCGGATGGATGACTGTAAGTATATATATATATATATATATATATATATATATATATGCATATATATATATATATATATATAGCCAGCCATGTATGTGTACAGCCATAATATGTATAATAACCAGCCAGTAACCAGCAGCAGCCAGCCTTCTTTCAGCCAGCCACTATGTACCATATATATCTGCTGCTTCATGTATGCTGTTTGTAGTAGCCAATAGCCAGCCAGCCAGCCTTCCAATAATAGCCAACAACCCATAACCCCTTATATCAATAACATATCACTGCTATCTGCCTAATAACAACCAACAACAGTAATAGCCAATATGTAATAGCCAATAATATGTAATAACAGCATGTGTATATGGTGTAATAACCAGCAGCAACCAATAACCTTGTATATATATATAATAACAACAACAATAGCAACAACTTCATCTAGCTCTTCGCTCTTCTTCTCTCATATAATATAACAGCCAGCAATAGCCAATAATAACAGCCAACCACTATATATATACTGTCTTAACAACATTTCAACTTTCTTTCTATATATGATTAGAAGCATGTGAGAGAAAACAGTGAAGCCTATGGTAAGGAGAGAGAAGGAGAGGAGGAAATAGTCCCATGAATTGGTAAGTTGAAGAAATTGATATTCTTTATTATTTAGTAGAATTTTTGGAGAAGTTTTTTTATGATGAATTAATATGTATTATAGGGAAAGGATCTTGGGACTTGACTTTGAAGCCGAAATCGCTTATAGGTGATTAAAGTGAAACTGAATAATGATCTGCATGAGCAATCGATGATCATGACGAAGACCTGCTGAAAGAATGGAAACTATAATGCTCTTAAGTTTGAATTATTTATTAATGAAGTATTAAGCCTGCCGATTTATGGAGTGCTGTTTGTAATTGTAAGTGAATTTACCATTTGATTTGCACTCGTATCTCTCGTTTAAAGTGAAGAAACATTTAAATTTACGTAATTAATAAATTCCTCAGGTGTAAACATTTAGTTTAACATAAACTTGTGATGAAAACAAACTAACTTATTTGTGTCAGTAAGATTTATTTTACGATATAAGTTAATCATTTATTCTAATTCTTTGTCTCGAACAATGCCTGGTTATAGCCAGAAAAATATTGGGATTACCAACCTTTTTTTTGGGTTGGCAGTAATGAAATTTTATTGAAGTGAAAATAACATATTTATTTTTATTATTGCATTCTCCTCTGAATTAATGAACTAGATGCTGAATATTAATGTGCTCTTTTCTTTTTTAACTGAGTTTGATAATTTAGCACCTTGCCTCCGTGGAAGTCCTTTAAAGAAGAAACTTTGCCTCCAAGTCCCCGTGTCCTGCATTTTCGTAGCGAAGGTGTTTATGATTTCCTGTTGTATAAAGGTTGTAAATTTTTTTTTAAAGATTTAATTGATTTATTTAATTTAATGTATATCGTGTTCTATTATCTATTCGAAAATTAAAGGTTTATTTTTGTCCTCCTTCTCCATTTGAAAATTGCTAAGTTTACACAGAAAAGGTTATTAAAAGATTGTGACTGATTGCCGATGACAGTTGAATCCGGCAACAATACCACTATATCATTTTCTTTTTCAGTATTCATTTTTTCATATTTCAAAATTACAACTAAAATTATTAACAAAAATATAGTAAATTTTAGTATAACTCTCTCTCTCTCTCTCTCTCTCTCTCTCTCTCTCTCTCTCTCTCTCTCTCTCTCTCTCTCTCTCTCTCTCTCAATATATATATATATATATATATATATATATATATATATATATATATATATATATATATATATATATATATATATATAACACACGTAACTCTAGACATATATCTATATATATATATATATATATATATATATATATATATTTAAATAAGTTTTTTTTACCTATTTAATTTAAAAAAAAATGGTTTTCTTTTATTTTGTTTCACATATTTATTGCAAAGGGCAACTCTACTTGCCAAAAATTTGGGAGGTTATTTTATGACCTGTTCGAGGGAGGCTTTGTGGAAAAATCCTCAAAATAGACAAAATAAGAATAAAGTTTTCTTACGTTGCCATGACAACCAGTGTTTTGAAAGCATTATAATTATGTGCTTTCTTGGAGGCACAAATCGAAATTCACTCCAGTCAATGATCCTTATGAAAAATAATGTTTCGCAAGAGAATAAATGATCTTAATGTAAAATTAGCGTTCTTGTATAACATTTTAAACATTATTTTAATAGTAATAAATAGTAATTTGAATTATTTATTACATTAGTTGCTTTATTTTTTTTTTTTTTAGAGAGCCCGAACCCCTATTACTTCCCCCTACACGGCCCTATTTTATATATATATATATATATAATAACTTATATATATATATATATATGTATATGCTATATATACATTGCGCCATATATACTTATATATATATATATATATATAACCTCAACCTGCTATACTATATACTGCTATATTAACTAACTGTATATATATATATATATAATATATATATATATATAGCCATAATCCAGAAAAGGGCCAGGAAAATTATCTCGAAAAGTATGACACTTACAGAAAACTAATTACATGTATTTGGAATCAGCGCATGAAATTTTACCATAGTGTAAAAAAATACAGCCTATATTATAAAAGTCGTTTTATGATTTAAATCTAAACGAACACCCTAGAATAGACCGCATAGATATCAGTTGTCAGGGGTCTCTCGGCCTCTAGGTAGACGACGGGGAACTTCGTCCCCCTCTGTCCATCGGTTCGAGCCCCCTAGAAGTGAAGTTCAAGGGAAACATATATTTCATTAGGGCTCGAGCCGTGAGAGGAACAGCCTCCCCCTCTGTCATTCACCACAGGGCCGAGAGATTTGCGACAGCAGATATCCGGTCTACAGGAATGTTCGTTAGTTTAAATTATAAAATGACTTTAAAAGCTATATATATATTTTTTTCTTAGCTTTTTTTTTTTACTCTGGTAATAAGCTTTGTACGCTATTTAAATATATTTATGCTGTAAAGTGTCGCCTGAAATTCGTCACTAATTATATATATATATATATGTAACATGTGCTGCTAACTGACCCTTAACTCATAACATATATATATATATATCTTATAACTATGTATATCATATATATATCATATATATATATATATATTGGGGTATGGAATACCGCATATGCGGATATCCGCATCAATTTTCGATATCCGCATCCGCAACCTCATCCGCATTTTCACTTCGCATCCGCAACCTCATCCGCATAATTTTTTTGCGGATAGCGGATAGTATTCATCAATGAATTATTATGAGTAACGTGTGTGCACTACCTTATATATATATATATATATATATATATATATATATATATATATATATATATATAACAAACCTTGCATACATATATATATATATATATATATATATATTAAAAGTAACAGACTTTCAAGGATCACAGAAACAGTCATGATGGAGATAGATAATAGATTTCAAACTCTGCAAAACGATGACGCATGTGCAATTGCAACTTTTCTAAATCCTAGATACAAAACAAAATTTCTTGAATCACGTGTTTCACAGACTGTTAAAATTAATTTGGGATGCCTATGCGATGAAATGCTGCTAAAGGCGGAACTATCACTAGCCAATAAAAAGCAAAAGATCACAGAAACAGACACGCAATTACCATCTATTAGCGATATCATTGCCGAATCCATGAACGTTTTTTTGGCTTCTAGCACAAATCTAGCAGCGATGTTCGGAGGTGTCAAAAGACACTATCATTGATCGAAGAGTATCAAAAGAGAAAAAGCTTGAAATCAGATAAAGATCCACTGGTTTTGTGGCGTAATAATTGTAAAAGTTTTCCACATCTTTCAGAAGTCGCCAGGAAAAAAAATCTTAGCAAGCCCTTTAACAAGTGTGGCTAGTGAGCGTCTTTCAGTGGTGCAGATCTCATTTACGACGAAAGAGAAGCAAACTCTCCTCTGGGGATCAGAAGCTTTTGTTATTCAAACATAATTTGGAATTATTAATTTAAAGCATTTAATATATAACCTTTTTCCAAATGGGTGGAGGCAGGAAGGGTTGGTGGGGTGCAAGAGGTTGGGTCCAAGCGTCTGCACTCTAGTATGCGGGTATATATATATATATATATATATATATATATATATACATATATATATATATATATATAACATAATATATATATAATATATATATATATCTTCTACTGTAATATATATATATATATATATATATATATATATATACTTTACTCTACTTATATATATATATATATATATATATATATAATACTATATATGTAATAATATAATAATATGTAATAATAACGCCTTCTCTTCAACATATAAATATATATACCAACAATAATATTTATATATAATATATATCATATATACATATATATAGCTCAATAACAATATAACCCACATGCAGTATAACTATGTATATATATGTATAACCAGCGCAGCAAAAATAGCCATATGTATGGCAACCAGCTGCTTACGCCTTAGTATATAATATATACGGTATATCGCCGCCATATACATAGTAATAATATGCGCGCGCCAACAATAGCCAGCAGCCAGCCAATAACCGCGCGCCCTTAGCAGCCAATATGTAACCCTTCAGCACCAACTGCTGCCAACATGTATATGGCAGCCTTTCGCAACAACAGCTGCTGCCAGCCAGCCATGCCAGCACCCAGTATGCGTGCTATGCTCATCTTATATAACAAATAATATATAGCCCTTATTATTATTGACCAGTGAAGTACATGTGGCTAAAACTCTAAAAACTTAACTATCCGCTATCCGCATCCGCAATTCGCGGATAGTGATTTTTACTATCCGCATCCGCATCCCATCCGCGGATAGTGAAAAATCACCATTCGCTACACATACTCTAATAATATATATATATATATATATAACTTAATATATATATATATATATATATATACATATATATATATATATATATATATATATATATATATGCTGCTGTGTTAACCTGCTCTATGTGAAACTATATATATATATATATATATACGAGGTCTGTCTGAAAAGTATCATCCTGATTCTTTCCCGCGGAAAGTATTTATTTGAGTCTAGCAGCACTGACGTAGAAGGTGCATGAAACATTTGTGCGCGCGCAAGTTTTTAAGGCTTTGCAGAAACGTTAGTCTTTGACAGGCTGCTACGAAATGAGGTAGTACGTCAGAGTTTTATTTTGAGTTAGATGATGGAATGTGTTGAACCAAGATATAGCATCAAGTTTTGCCAAAAGCTTCGTGATACGCAGGCGGAAACAATTCTCAAGATTCGACAGGCATTTAGTAATGATCTGATGGGGGTTACCCATTTAAAATATTGGTGCAACCGGTTTTAAAATGGTCGCACTTTATTCGAGAGTAATTATCGTTTAATAAGACCGTCAACAAGCAGGATTGCAGAAACCATTGAAAAAATGAGGTCCTTGATAATGCCAGATCGTCGTTTGACAGTGAGAGAAATTGATGATGGCATCTGTATCAGGAAAGACAATGTTCAAGTAATTTTACTGGATAACTTGGGATTGCGCAGGACAGCTGACAAATTTGTGAGAAAACTACTTTCGCAGGAACATAAGGAAGTCAGACTTGACGTCTCACGAGACATTCTGGAAAGAGTCAACAGGGATGGAGAGTTCCTCAATGCCGTGAAAACTGGAGATGAAACCTGGGTGTATGGGCACAACCCAGAAACTAAAGTCCAGTCATCACAGTGGAAGCATTTAACCTTGTTTAGACCCAAGAAAGCACAACACGTGACGAGCAAAATCAAGGTAATACTGATTTTATTCTTCGATTCCCATGGGATCGTGCATCACGAACACTCGCCTGAAGGACAAACAGTAACTAAAGAGTACTATCGTGACGTCCTCCGTCATCTCTGTGATGCAATTCGTCGTAAACAACTGGATCTGTGGTCATTATAAAACTGGAAACTTGTATTACGATAATACCCTGGCTCATTCGTCGCTTCTGTTCCAGAATTTCATGGCAAAGAAAACTATTTAAATCATTCCCCCAGGCAGCTTCCTCTCCGGACATAGTTTCGTGTGACTTCTGGTTTATTTCCGAAGCTCAAATCTCCGATGAAAGGCACCCGATTCGACAGCCGATACGATATTACGCACAACGCGATAGAAGAGTTGAGGACCATTCCAACAGAGGCATTCCAGAGATGCTTCAATCAATGGCAAACTCGTTGGACTAAGTGTGTTGAAGCTCAAGGGTCCTATTTTGAAATCCAAGGGTCCCATTTTGAAAGGGATTAAGAAATAAACCTCACCAGGTTAGTAACATATATTTCAGACAGACCTCGTTTGTATATATATATATATATATATATATATATATATATATATATATATATATATATATAACTCTTTTATATATATATATATATAAATTTACCACCATATATATATATATATAGCATGTATAAATATATATATGGCATGTATAAATATATATATATGGCATGTATAAATATATATATTTATATATATATATATATATAACTGGCAGCCAGCAACCATATAGTCTCGCGAGAAAACAGTAGCCAGCCATGCCAGCAGCCAGTATGTAACAGCCAGCAGCCAGCCAGCCAGCCCAGTGTAGCTGGCTCAGCAGCCATGGGCGCCTCTCAGCCAGCCAGCCAGCCATGCTATGCCAGCCAGCCAGCAATAGCCAGCCAGTAGCCAGCAGTAATATATGTAGCCAGCAGCAACAATATATGTATATGTAGTAGGTAACCAACAACAATACAGCACATGTGCTTCATGCTCTATGCATGCTACCAGCAACAACCAGCAGCAGCAACAATAGTGTATAGTACGTAGCCAGCAATAGCCATGTAACTGTGGCAATAGCCATGTATGCTTGCCAACCAGCCAACCAGCAATATCATCAGCCATGTGTAACAACCAGCCTTTCCTTTCCTTAGCCATATGCCAATAATATGTATATATATATATATATATATATAGCATAACATATATATATATATATAAATATATACTAACTATATATATATAGCCACCAACAATATACTTCTTTCTTTGCTACCAGCAACAGCAACAATATGTATATCTTTGCTTTGCTTCTTGCTATGCTCCCATATATATATATATATATATATATATATACATATATATGCTGCTGATCATAGAAAGAGAATAACGGTACCCATGGCACAATTCATTGCTCTTCTTTTCCACACCTATAAATCACGTGACTTATACCCATAAACATTGCACCTATGAACTCTGCAAAGGGTATAGAACTCTCTCTCTCTCTCTCTCTCTCTCTCTCTCTCTCTCTCTCTCTCTCTCTCTCTCTCTCTCTCTCTCTCTCTCAAAAATTAAATAAGTTATTAACATGCCCGCGTACCCATCATTGTTTCTTTAAGCTTTCTAAAAGGTAAAAAAATAATTAAGTTATTATACTTCTATCTTCCTGAAGATCTTGCTATTAAAGAAGACTCGGAGGATTTCTGTATACGTTGGGCACTTCTCAATACCCCTCCCCCTACCCCCCACGTAAACGTACCCCAACGTTTAGTTAAAAATAAATTGAGTAAAATTTCTCCTTGCTCCAAAGTTACTTAAGGAAATCAAGCAATATTTCCAAGCAATGTACATCTTAATAAAAATAATGAAAGGTTTAACCGGAGATGTAAGATAATGTGAATCTATTATTAAAACAATCTTAGTATCTCTTATATATAAAAAAGGACTCTATAAATGTGTACAAACCTACTCTTAACGCTATGGATTCTGACCTCAGTAATTACACGCCGGTCTCTACAAATCAAAGTCGTGCATTATCGGATGAAATCGGGTATTATCGGGGCAAGAATCAAAGATACCTTCGGGAATTTTGAACGAAGAAGAAGAAGAAGAAAAAGAGGAGGGGAAGGAGCAGTAGGTGGTGGTGGAGGAGGAGGAGAAGAAGAAGAAGAAGAAGAAGAAGAAGAAGAAGAAGAAGAAGAAGAAGAAGAAGAAGAGTATAATAGAAAAATAATAAAAAAAAGAAAAAGAAATAAATTAGCATAAAAGAGAAAATAATAAAAATAGTAAGAAGAAGAAGAAGAAGAAGAAGAAGAAGAAGAAGAAGAAGAAGAAGAAGAAGAAGAAGAAGAAGAAGAAGAAGAAGAAGAAGAAGAAGAAGAGCATAATAGAAAAAAAATAATAAAAAGAAGTAGAAATAAATGAGAATAAAAGAGAAAATAATAAAAATAAGTAAGAAGAAATAAAAGAAGAAGAAGAAGAATTAGGAGAAGAGGAAGATAAAGAGGAAGAAATGCAGCTGGTTAAACTTAACATCTTTATAGATAATAGAAAAGAAGGCTTGATACTTTCCATAATTGGAGGGTTTTTATTTTCACGAAAAAAAAAAAAAAAAAAAAAAACTCGTTATTGGCGCTATAATTTTAACCGTTTTTATTTTCTTAGGTTTTTTTTCAAAGATTAAAAAAAAACAAAAAAAAATTTTGTATTCATTCGACAAATGTATTTTTTATTTATACAATTTAATACATGATTAATTTTCTACGTGAATTTTTATTCTCTCTCTCTCTCTCTCTCTCTCTCTCTCTCTCTCTCTCTCTCTCTCTCTCTCTCTCTCTCTCTCTCTCTTTCAGTTAATAAAGAGTGAGTATTAAAAAGGTTTTCTAAATTATTAAAAAAACGTGATCAAGATTATTGTTATCACTCAGAAAAGATCTAAATTAGGAATATATATATATATATATATATATAATATATAATAGTATCTAGCTATATATATGCAATATGTAATAGCCAACCATATAATACAGTATGTATATGCTCTTCACTATGCTAGCCAACAGCAGCCATAGCCAGCCCAGCCAGCCAGCCAGCCAGCAGCAATATAACTCTGTAGCCAGCCAGCAGCCGCCAGCCAGTAGCCAGCAGCCAGCAATGCAGCAACAGCCAGCCAGCAGCCAGCCTGTATGCTGCTATGCCAGCCAGCCAGCTGCCAGCAGCAGCAGCCCAGCAGCCAGCAGCAGCCAGCCAGCAGCCAGCTGCTGTATGTATGAGTATATATGTAGCCAACAATATATGCCAACAACATAACAGCAGCAACCAGTAACCTAGCAGCCAGCAGCCAGCCAATAATATATATATAGCGCAACATATATGTAGCCAGCCAGCAGCAATATGTATATGAAACCAACTTAATAATATGTATATATGGCATGTATAACCATATATACTGCGCCAACAACAGCAACCAACCAGCCAACCATGCCATAACTATATATATATAACCATATATATATATACAAATATATATATATGTATATACTTATATATATAAATATAATATATATGTAACTTTAGCATATATATAATAATATATATATACCAATAATAATAACAACATAATAACCAGCCATAGCAACATATATATAACTGCTCTTCTTTCTTATATATATATATATATGGTGCGTTTAAAGTTCGTTTGCAACGTTGGAGGTTGCTAGAGGAGGTCGAGATGACCAACTTTTATAGGTGGCAAAAGTCACTTAGGTTTACGAATACCCCGGTTGTGGGCGCAAAAAGGGGGGCTCCATCCGTAAGAGCACGGGTTATGTTCCACAATTGGCCTCGAGAGATACCGAAGA
>JABUQX010036715.1:65000-72500 GCA_015478945.1 Trachelipus rathkii
TATATAATATAAGATTATCTGTTCCTCAAATATTTTGCTTAGTAAATCGATAGGTTTTCTTTTTCTTTTTTTTTCAGTTTTTTTATATTTAAGATTTTAGTATCGATATTTAGGGATTTAGTTATCGATGTAATATATCGATATTTAGGGATTTAGTTATCGATGAAATATATCGATATAATTCAAATATTTTGTTTAGTAAATCGATATTTTTTTCCTTTCAGTTTTTCTACATATAAAATTTTAGTATCGATATTCAAGGTTTTATTATCGATGTAATATATCGATATAATTGAAGTATTTTCTTTAGTAAATCGATATGTTTTCTTTTTTTTCTCTCAGTTTTTTTTTACATTTAAAATTTTAGTATCGATATTTAAGGATTTAGTTATCGATGTAATATATCGATATAATATTTGATTATTATCTGTTCCTCAAATATTTTGCTTAGTAAATCGATAGGATTTCTTTTTTCAGTCTTTTATATATAAGGTATTAGCATCGATATTTAGGAATAGGTATCGATATTTAGAAATTTATTTACAGATAAAATATATCGATATAATATTTGATTATCTGTTCCTCAATATTTTGCTGGTGAATCGATAGAATTTCTTTTCTTCTTCCTTATTTTGGACATCAATTTAAGATTTTATATATCGGTAAGTTTAGGGATTTTGGTATCGATATATTTTGGTGTGTTTACCGATATATTAATATCGATACGCCTCATATATTTTGCATGTAAAATCGAAATGACTTATTTAATCTTTTAATATATAAGATTTTATATATCGATATTTAGGGATTTACTTATCATTATATTTATATCGATTTTATATCGGCAATATTAAACCCCTTTATTTCCTCTTTGTATCTATCTTATTTAGCACTATTAAATTGATCTTATTATTAATTTATTTTGATCGATATTTTAAATTGATAGTATTATTGATTAATTTTGATCGATATATCGATATTATTGTCTTATTTAAAGATATTACACATAAAATCTATATAATTTTCACAACAATTTAATATTACTTATAATAAATTATTGTTTTTTATTATATTCAATATTAATATTGAAATTTATTTTAATTTTTCTTTTTTTATTATTTTATAGAAATATTATTATTATTATTATTATTATTATTATTATTATTATTATTATTATTATTATTATTATTATTATTATTATTATTATTATTATTATTATTATTATTATTATTATTATTATTATTTTTATTATTATTATTATTATTATTATTATTATTATTATTATTATAATATTAATATTATTATTATTATTATTATTATTATTATTATTATTATTATTATTATTATTAATATTTTTACTATTATTATTATTATTATTATTATTATTATTATTATTATTATTATTATTATTATGTGTATTATTATTATTATTATTAATATTATTATTATTATTATTATTATTATTATTATTATTATAAGAATAAGTGTATTATTATTATTATTATTATTATTATTATTATTATTATTATTATTATTATTATTATCATTACTACTATTGATATTGTTATTAATTTTAGTATTATTATTCTATCGTTATTTTATTATTACTATTATTATTATTATTATTATTATTATTATTATTATTATTATTATTATTATTATTATTATTATTATTATTATTATTATTATTATTATTATTATTATTATTATTATTATTATTATTAGCTATTATTATTATTATTATGCTATTATTGTATTTTATTATTATTGTGTGTGTGTGTGTGTGTGTGTGTGTGTGTGTGTGTGTGTGTGTATTATTATTATTATTATTATTATTATTATTATTATTGATTTTATTATAATGATTATTTTATAGGTATATATATATATAATAATATATAATAATAATAATAATAATAATAATAATAATAATAATAATAATAATAATAATAATAATAATAATAATAATGATAATAATAATAATAATAATAATAATAATAATAATAATAATAATAATAATAATAATAATAATAATAATAATAATAATAATAATAAATTATGTGTAATAATAATAATAATAATAATAATAATAATAATAATAATAATAGTAATAATAATAAAATTAGAACTTGCTAGTTTTATTAGCTGGAATAATATTAGCAGCAGCATACACACACTTATCCATATATATATATATATATATATAGACAAACATATATATATATATATATATATATATATATATATTTATATATATATATATATATATATATATATATATATATATATATATATACATATATATATAAATATATATATATATATATATATATATATATATATATATATATATATATATATATATATATATATATATATATATATATATATATATATATATATATATATATATATATATATATATATATATATATATATATATATATATATATATATATATATATACGACAAGTTTCTCTTACGTATCAAAAGGATGGCAGCAGCAGTGTTTATCTTGAAGTCCATTGCTTTGGTTATTAAATATTATTTTTATTACATTACTTAAATCAAACTTATCTTTACCTGAATATTATTTTTCCTATCTCTTAATGAAAAGTATTATTAATTATTTGAATAGGAAAGGAGTATTATTTGTATTTTTATATTTTTATTTTGGCTTATTATTAGTATTCATACCTTAGGTAATGTCTTTTTTATCACGAATGTCATAGTATATATATATATATATATATATATATATATATATATATATATATATATATATATATATATATATATATATATATATATATATATATATATATATATATATATATATATATTCATTCACACGAGGCATTGTTTCGAACATTTCTCTTTCCGTTATCAGCTCTACTAAAATAAGAAAATTATGATAATAAAAGTAATGTTCAAAAGTAATAAAACTAGTAAAATATACGAAATTAATGGGCAAATAAAATTGTACAATATTTTATTCAAAGTTGAAATTATTATTCAAGGTAAACAAAAAAAAGTAATTAATGACAATTACCTTCAAGAAAATTTTTGTTGAGAATGATCTCTCTCTCTCTCTCTCTCTCTCTCTCTCTCTCTCTCTCTCTCTCTCTCTCTCTCTCTCTCTCTCTCTCTCTCTCATCATGAGTCAAGTAAACTAAATTATAAACAGTAATAAAATGCACCTTATTGACATTGAAATGACATTATTCAACGTGGTAAGACAGGGCTCTGGAGTCGAACCAAAATATATATTGGGCTGGACCCGCAGCCAAAAATATTAGAGGGTCCGCATCTCTGGTGTAAGACCCCAAGTACTAAAATAGACGCTATAGAGTATTGAAATAGGTGTGGTGAATTTTGGAGTAATTTATATAAATTATATTAGTGACACGCAGAATGTGGAAACATCAAATTAGCCTGGAAAATTAATAAAGATAAAGGGCGGCATTTTAAGATGGGGGGTCCGACAAGTTTTTGTGGTACTATCAGATTTGTTTAAGATTATCACAACAGAAATCTGGAACTCTGGCACTTGGAGTGAGAAATAAGTGTCCGAAATATTAAAAAAAACAATAGAAATACTGATGGTACGTATTAGGCATTAGATGAAGCTTCATTATATGCTGCAAGTGCTAACTTTAGAACGCTAATTTAAAGGTTTGAAATCTTAGAGCCGTAGACCTCTATATACCTAGACTTCTAGAGCCCTAGATCTCTTGAGCCCTAGATCTCTAGAGCCCTAAAGCCTTTAAAAAGAACTTCTGAGCTATTGAGCCTTAGAGTAATAGAAAAATAGAATTAATTTTAAAATAGAGTGAAATTTGATGAAGCAAATAAACAAGTTTAAAACTATAAAGGAAGTTTGATTAGTTGATATGATGGATAAAAGTTAAGGTTAAGAGATGAATAAATGAACCCAAGAAACTCTTAAATAAAACCCATTACCTCCACACACACACACACACACACACACACACACATATATATATATATATATATATATATATATATATATATATATATATATATATATATATATATATATATATATATATATATATATATATATATATATATATATATATATATATATATATAACATATATATATATATATATGACGAGTAACTAGCTGCCTGGTGCCGTAATCCCATCTTTAGAAGTAGATTTAGAGGTGCTTAAAACCTTCAGCCTTGGACCTCTTTATGTGTGCTAAACCTAATGACGAAAATCATATTATTCTACTACTTTTCTTTTCTGATGCTTGTTGCGCACCTTACCACCAGTCTTGGGGAGAAAAAGGTAGATGAAGAATATATATATATATATATATATATATATATATATATATATATATATATATATATATATATATATATATATATATATATATATATATATATATATATATATATATATATATATATATATATATATATATATGTATATTTATATATATATATATATATATATATATATATATATATATATATATATCGGTGTAACGAAGTGTTCATGGAGGGTATAGTTCCAAGGGATTGGAGGAGAGCAGTAATAGTACCCTTACATAAGGGTAAGGGGGATAAGGGTAACTGTAAGAATTATAGGAGAATTAGTTTATTGAGTGTTCTAGGGAAGATATATGCTGGTATTTTGTTGGAAAGAGTGCGTCGAGTGACTGAAGGACTGATTATTGAAGAACAAGGTGCGTTTAGGAGTTATAGAGGATGTGTGGATCAAATCTTTATATTGAAACAAATGATTGAGAGAAAATGAGGGAGAAAGAAGAATAAGTGTATTTACATTTATGCATTGCAACTAGAGCGTATGATAGGATTAAAAGGGAAGATCTATGGCAAGTGTTAGTGATATATGGTGTTGGTGGTATGCTTCTAAATGGAATCAAAAGTATGTATGACGATAGTGAAGCATGTGTAAAAATAAATGGTGTCGAAAGTGATTGGTTTAATATTAATAGCGGAGTGAGGCAGGGATGTGCTATGTCTCCTTGGTTATTTAGTTTGTATATGAATGGAGCTATGGCTGGGGATGGTGTTAGAATGATGGAGAATTCAAGAGAGTGAAGGATGCCCTACCTATTATATGCGGATGATGTTGGTTTGTGTATTTGAATCTGAAGATAGTTTGAGGATTGGTGAGAGATTTGGCGGCTGGGGTGTGTAAAGAAGCGGGGCGCGGAGTCAGGTCAAGTGTGGAGGTCGGAGTCGTGCAATTTTCCAGGAGTCGGAGTGGAGTCGGAGTCGAAAATTCTGTGCAAGTGGAGTCAGGTCGGGTCGAGAATTTACTGTAGGAATCAGGTCAGTCGGAGTCGAAAATTTATAGAACTATTATTATTATTATTATTATTATTATTATTATTATTATTATTATTATTATTATTATTATTATTATTATTATTATTATTATTATTATTATTATTATTATTATTATTATTATTATTGAAACTGAAAGTATTAAACTGTTAATTTTATAATGGCTGTTTTATAATAAAAATAAAAATAATTTGCATTATAATTACGTTATACATTTGTTTCCGAAACTGAAATATATTTGTTTGTCATGTGTTGCGCTGCGCCTGCATCTTTATGTCTTTACTATAGATGTAGCGGATGGTGATTTTTGACTATCCGCGGATGCGGATAGTAAAAATCACTATCCGCGGATTGAGGATGAGGATTTTAGAGTCTTAGTATATATATATATATATATATATATATATATATATATATATATATATATATATATATATATATATATATATATATATATATATATATATATATATATATATATATATATATATATATATATATATATATATATATATATATATATATATATATATAAAGAGAGAAAAAATCATAAGGACAAGAGAAAATTTTCTTCGCATGGTTATAGGGCGACAGAGCTAGCAACCTGGTCCTTTCCTTTTGCTTGTATTACTCTTGGACCAGTGTTAGAATCTTATGCGCCTAGAAGCAAGATCCTCTGGAGACCTCTGGGTGAACGAGTTTTGAAGCCAAATGAAAGAAGATGCTAGTTCTACTGAAAGGGCGAAAACCCTACCTGAGAGTATTAACCAGAGGACTGGCATCGGAAACAATTGCGAAAAGAAATGGTTTTCTAAAATGCTCTAGGGTTAAGAGTTTCGGGCCAAAAGAAGATGTTGGACCAACTGACAGGGCAGAAACCCTTCCTGGGAGTTATTCATTATATATATATATATATATATATATATATATATATATATATATATACATGAAAATATATGTATATATAGACTCTCATATATATATATATATATATATATATATATATATATATATATATACCTGAGTTACCAGCAGAGCTGGGCGCACCTATAATTGCCTATGCCGCCGGACCTAGTGCGCTTAGCGCCTATGCGCCTATATTTTTGGTCACATCAATGCGCCTAGCGCCTATGCGCCTATGCGCCTTTGCGCCTACGACTTTTCGCCGGCTGGTGGATGTTCGCTAAATTTATTTGCAAAGTAAACTTTAGTGCGATAATAAAAGCATGCTTTTATAAGGAAGAAAAACACATTTATTAATTTTTGTAATTAAAACACCGTAAACTAATATCTACACGTCCTCTTCCTCCTCCATGTCCTTGTGGTCCATGTTTTCCCCCAGGAGGTTCAGCACGAGCGCTGAAGAAGTTGAAAATTTTCAGAGCCATAGTTGCCAATTTATTTGTAGTTAAGAACTACTGAAGTCCTAGTTATATATAAATATTATAAAAATATATATATATATATATATATATATATATATATATATATATATATATATATATATATATATATATATATATATATATATATATATATATATATATATATATATATATATATATATATATATATATATATATATATATATATATATATATATATATATATATATTTTCTTTTTTTTTTTAATAATAATATATATATATATATATATATATATATATATATATATATATATATATATAAAGTTTTACACTGGTTTTTAGAATGATACAAGTTTGCCACGCTTCTAAGTTCTAACTTTTAAGGGTAAAAAAAATGCTTTGTTCCTGTTCATAGGCGCGGCTATAGGCGCAGAGAATTGGCTGTGCGCCTTTGCTTAGTCCGCCTTTTTAAAAATTGTTGCGCTTATGCGCCTTTGCGCCTACAAATTGATAGTGCGCCATAGGCGCATAGGCGCAACTCGGTGGCGCAACGCCAAGCTCTGTTTACCAGATTGCGAGATATGGACCCAACTCTTTTGCACCCCACCAATCTCTTTCCCCAGCCTCAACCCATTTGAAAAAAAGGTTATATGTAGAATAATACTTGAAATTAATAATTCTCAAATTATGTTAAAAAAACTAAAGCTTCTGAGCCCTTTAAAGGGAGAGTTTGCTTCTCTTTTCTTCGTAAATGAGATCTGCATCGCTGAAAAGATGCTCGCC
>JABUQX010036715.1:80000-85000 GCA_015478945.1 Trachelipus rathkii
CAGTAAAATAGTATCTGAAGGAATGGAATGTATATTTAGCACAAGCAAGAAGAATGGTGCATAATAGGAGTAAATGGAGTGGTTTTGTGGGTGACCATCGTTGTGGGCCTGACCCAGGAGATAAACCCTAACACTGACGAAATACCACATTGGGGTTTGTTGTCGTGTTGTGAAACCCTGGGGTGGATTTTGGCTTCAACTGGTTCAACTTAACTATTCTGCTTCCGGTCCATGCTTGAGCATCCCATCCACAATCTGTGGGGAGCCGTTGGGAGACTGATGATGATGATGATGATTTATATATATATATATATATATATATATATATATAATATATATATATATATATTAATATATATATAAATAATATATATTATATATATATATGATATCATTGATCTATAATATATATATATATATTCTGTGGAAGATGAAAAAACCTAAAACGTCAAGAAAACTTATTGTATCCTAAAAAAAAAAAAAATTATATCTATCTATCTATTCATCTATCTCCCTTTTGATGGTACTGCAAGTGGTCTGCTCAATATATGGGTTGCTAGTGTATAATAAACGGATCTTTTTATAAAATTACGTGGAAGCTCTGTAGAAGTAATAGCTGATGACAATCCTGATCCCTTGCAAGAAGAAAACAAATTAAACTTGCGGATCAAACCTTCATTAGGAACGAAGAAGACCTCACCAAGACCTCACCAAGACCTCACCAAGACTTCACCAAGACCTTACCAAGGCCTCACCAAGACCTCACCAAGACCTCACCAAGACCTCACCAAGACCTCACTAATACCTTACCAAGACCTCACTAAGACCTTACCAAGACCTCACCAAGACCTCACCAAGACCTCACCAAGACCTCACCAAGACCTCACCAAGACCTCACCAAGACCTTACCAAGACCTCACTAAGAACTTACCAAGACCTCACCAAGACCTCACCAAGACCTCACCAAGACCTCACCAAGACCTCACCACAGAGAAATAAAACCAGAAAAATCTTGGCAAAGAATTTGAGTCATGTAGTTAAAACCAAGATTCGGCATATATATTTTGTCGAATCGGAAATACTGAGTAAATAGTGAGAATAATAATAGTGATAGTAATAGTGATAGTGTTATTAATTAGTGTTAATATTAGTGTTATGGTTAATAGTGTTAGTGTTAGTGATGGCAATATTGGTAATAATTAATGTTAGTGATGATAATATTGGTAATAATAATTATAGTTAATGTTAATATTAATGTTATTGATAACAGTGTTATTATTATTATGTTAGTGACAACAATAATGCTTATTATGGTAGTTGTTATATAATATATATAATATATATATATATATAATATATATATATATATATATATATATATAATATATATATATATATATATATAATATATAATTATATCCATATATAATATATATATATATATATATATATATTTATTTAATAAAAGGCCTGGTAGCTTAGTGGTAGAGCACTCGCCGCCAAACAAAGCAAGGGTCCCAGGTTCACAACTGGTCGTGTGTGAGAATGTAAGCAATTCTATCCCTGGGCTGTCTGTCTTGCTCGGACTTTAATTGATTACACTCCCTCCATGATTAGGGCTATGTCCGTGAGCGGTGGTGTTTATCTGTAAAAAAAAAAAAAAAAAAAACAAAGAACAAAAAAATACATAATCTATCTATCTATCTATCTATCTATCTATCTATCTATCTATCTAGTTTATCTAGTTAGTAAATAAAGAATATAAATGCAAACGAGACTTAAATAAAACATTCTTTGGGTGTGTTTGAGGATGGTTCAGCAGTAAAGCGTCGAGTACGTTGATTCTCAGTCGTAACATGAGGTGGTTCAATCCCAGAGTCGGCAATTTTTTAAAGAACATATCAACCAGCTAGTGAGCAAACTAGTGAAATATATGTATATACTAGTCAAATTGAAAAAAATTCATTCCTTTATATATATATTGAAGAAGATATACTATGCACATATACACCCACATCTATTATATTGTCTTCCAGTCTATGGCATAGTTAGCAAATCCGCTATTAATTCGGTTATTTTGATGCAAAAACGCTTCATCCGACTGTTAAGCCCCACTAAAAACTTTTATGAGCATACAGCATCTTTATTTAAAAAACTTAAAATATTACAATTTGAAGACCTATTGAAGCTATTTCTATTAAAGAAACAGCAAAAGATACTACAAAATAAAGCATATAACTTCCTAATATCTAACTTTAATAATAATCAAATTCAAAGAGATATAAATCTAAGAAATTGTGCTCACATAAATCCTCCTTTCTATAAGTTAGAAAAAGATAGACAAGCAGTTAGTTATAAATGTGCTAAAGTTTATAACGATTTACCTCAAGAATTAAAAAATGAAAATTGTCTTATATCATTTACAAGGTGCTGGACGGACCCTATTATTTATTATTACTATGTTTATTATTATTATTATTATTATTATTATTTTATTTATTATTTTTCTATGATAAATTAATTATTAGTATTATTATTATTATTATTATTATTATTATATTAATTATATTATATTATTATTAATTGTTATTATTATTATTTTTATTATTAATATTGATATTTTTAATTATTATTATTTTTATTATGGATGTACTCATAAAGGTATGTCGGCTTCTGGCAAATACCTGTTCATGTTATTTATTACATTTTGGATTTTTTTTATCATTACCATTATTATTATTATTATCATAAATAAACATTATTATTTTATTATTATTATTAATTATTAATCTTATTATTATTAATTATTATTATTATTATTATTATTATTATTATTATTTTATTATATTATTATTATTATTATTATTATTATTATTATTATTATTATTATTATTATTATTATTATTATTATTATTATTATTATTATAATTATTATTTATTATTATATTATTATTATTATTATTATTATTATTATTATTATTATTATTATTATAATTATATTATAATTATTATTATATTATTATATTATTACATTATTTATAATCCCCATTAATTTTACTTTATAGATAAAACTTTTTCCCTCCCGAAAACAACAAATTTTATATTCACCCTTCCGTAGGGATCAGGATGCGATGTCCCAGCTGCGTTTATCTGTTTTTATTAATAATTTATTACTGTTATTATTAGGACACTATTGAAAATTATAAGTAATTTAATTAATTTTTATTATTATTATTAATTATTATTATTATTATTATTATTAATATTATTATTATTATTTTAATTTTATTATTATTATTATTATTATTTATTTTTGTATTATTAATTATTATTATTTATTATGGTTAATGTTTATTATTATCATTTTTATACTTATTGTTATTAATTATATTTCGGGTCTCAAAGGACACGAGACTGTGTTGCAATTAGTAGACCCATTTCAGATACTAGGGATATTATTTTATGTTATAATCAATTGGCTATACATGAAGTTGTAAAATATTGGGGCTTTTGTAAATAATGTACTTTTTCTTCTATAAATACAATGTTTTCTGTTGAAATTTAAAATTTATTGATTAGTTATTGTTAAAATTACCATTTTATTATTATTATGTATTAATATTATATTATTTTATTATTATTATTATTATTATTATTATTATTATTATTATTATTATTATTATTATTATTATTATTATTATTATTATTATTATTATTATTATTATTATTATTATTATTATTATTATTATTATTATTATTATTATTATTATTATTATTATTATTATTATTATTATTACTAGAAAATTTTCACGTAAACCAAGCAAGGCGCGAAGACAAATAGAAATTAACTTAGAATAACTTACATAAATCCCCTTCTGTAGACTTATTATTATGTATTAGTTACAAAGCAGCTAAGCTTTACAACTCATTGCCACAAGACATCAAAACCGAAAACTCTACTAAATCTTTTGCTAGAAAAATAAAAATTTATTATCTAAAAAAATATTAATAAATAACAAACTCAGCGATTCATCTTCTATAAAATCTAGCGATTATTATTATTATTATTATTATTATTATTATTATTATTATTATTATTATCATTATTATTATTATTATTATTATTATTATTATTATTTTTATTATTACTATTATTATTACTTATTATTATTATTCATTATTATTAATTATTCTTTATTATTATTATATTATTATTATTATTATTATTATTATTATTATTAATTTATATTTTATTAATTAATAATTATTATTATTATTTTATTATATATTATTATTATTATTATCATTATTTATTATTATTATTAACATTATTGTAGTGTTATTATTATTATTATTGTTATTATTATTATTATTATTATTATTTTATAGGTACTATCACTATGGTTATTATTATTATTATTATTATTAATTATTATTGTTATTATTATTATTAGTAGTAGTATTATTAACTTATTATTATTATATTAATTATTATTATATTATTATTATTATTATTATTATTATTATTATATTATTATTATTGATATTATTATTATTATTATTATTATTATTATTTTTATTATTTTATTATTATTATTATAAATTATTATTATTATTATTATTATAATTATTATTATTATTATTAATATATTATTATTATTATTATTATTAAACTATTTTCCCTTTCTTTGTTACTATTCTTAACATTATTGTATGGTTATTACTGTTATGTGTTATTATTATCATAACTTTATCATAATTAGGATTATTATTATTATTTATATTATTAATTATTATTAATTATTATTATTATTATTAATTATTAATTATTATTATTAATTATTTATTATTATTATTTTTTTATTATTTTTATTATTTTTATTATTAATTATTAATTATTATTATTATTATTTTATTATTATTATTATATTATTATTATTATTATTATTATTATTATTATTATTATTTTATTATATTATTATTATTATTATTATTTATTG
>JABUQX010036716.1:0-10869 GCA_015478945.1 Trachelipus rathkii
CAGGAGGGATAGCCATTTATATGTTCGCACCACAAAAATATCCAAAAATTACAAATTTTCAACATTTTGACAAAAATAAATTTAAGAACCTGTTACTTCCAAAGTATAACACGCTTTACAATCCAAAGACATTCCTACGTGTTCCTCACACAAAAACCTTTTCTAAAAACATCAATCGTTTTTTTCTACGACTTGTATTTTAGGAGAAAAGCCATTTATATGTTCGAACACAAAATCCACAAATTTACAAATTTCAACTTTTGCAAAAAAAATAAGAACCTGTTATCCAAAAGTATAACAGCTATTACAAATCCGAAGACACACTAGTGTTCCTCACACAAGAACCTTTCTAAAAATATCAACAATCACTTTTCTACGGCTTGTATTTCAGGAGGAATAGCCATTTTATGTTTGGAACCACAAAATCATAAAATTTCCAAATTTCAACATTTTGAAAAAAATAATTAAGAACCTGTTACTCAAAAGTATAACAGCTTTACAAATCCTGAATATTGCAAATTCATACATTTTGAACATAAAATAAATTATGACCTGTTACTCAACAGTATAACAGCTATTACAATCCCGAAGACACCCTTGTGTTCTCACACAAAACCTTTCTAAAAATATCAAATCACTTTTCTACGACTTGTATTCCAGGAGATGGCCATTTATATGTTGAACCACAAAATTAAAAAATTTCAAAATTTCAAACATATTTTGACAAAAAATAAATTAGAACCTGTTACTCCAAAGTACTACACCGCTTCTCTACAAATCGAAGACTCCCTAGGTGTTCCTCCACACTATAATTTTCTAAATCAACTATCAAATACTCAATTTCTTCGACTTGTTTTCAGAGGAATATGCCCCATTTTATATGTTCGAACCACAAATCCGAAGACACCCTTACAATATTCAACATTTTGGACAAAAAAAAAATAAATCATTTTACTCAAAAAGTATAACAGCTATTATCAAACGAAAGATCCCTATCTGTCGCGCTTCTTCAGCACAATCCTTTCTAAAAATACAAAATTCTTTTCTACGATAACAGATATAAGATCATTTGAATGTGCCATCTCTATATTTCGACCTACTCAAAACTCCAAAATTTTCCAAATTTCAACACATTTTTGAACAAAATTAAAATTAAGAACCTGTCTACTCCAAAACTATAACAGCTATTTAAATCCGAAGTCATCTTCGGGATTCCTAACACAAAACCTTTCTAAAAAATAAAATCCTTTTCTACGACTTGTATTTCAGGAGGAATCGCCATTTATATGTTCGAACACAAAAATCCAAAAATTTACAAATTTCAACATTTGACAAAAATAAATTAAGAACCTGTTACTCCACAAGTATATAAGCTATTATAAATCGAAACCTTAGTATTCTTCTCACAAAAACCTTTCTAAAAATATAAAATTCTTTTTATACGACTTGTATTTCAGGAGGAATGCCATTTATATGTTCGAACCACAAAAATCCAAAATTTTCCAAATTTCCAAATTTTGACCAAAATAAATTAAGAACCTGTTACTCCAAAAGTTAACAGCTATTACAAATCCGAAGAACCCTAGTGTTCCTCAAGTTGAGATTTTGCAAAAAAAATATCAAAATCACTTTCTACGACTTCGTATTTCAGCGAGTGAATAGCAATTTATTGTTCGAACTACAAAAATCCTCCAAAAAATTTTCAAATTTCAACATTGTTTGACAACAATAAATTAAGGAACCTGTTTTACTCCAAAGTATAACAGTATCAAATCCGAAGACACCATAGTATTTTCTCACAAAAAACCTTTCTAAAAATATAAATCACTTTTCTACGACTTGTATTTCAGGAGGAAAGCCATTTATATGTTCGAACCAAAATTCCAAAACATTGCAATTTCTTCACAAAATATGATTAAAACCTCGTTACTCCAAAGTAAACGCTATTACAAATCCGAAGACACCATAGAATTCCTCACACAAAAAACCTTCCTAAAAATATCAAAATCATTTTCTACGACTTGTATTTCAGGAGGAAAAGCCATATTTATATGTCTGAACCACAAAAATCCAAAATTTCAAATTTCAACATTTTGACAAAAATAAATTAGAAACCTGTTACTCCAAAGTATAACAGCTATTACAAATCCGCAGACACCCTAGTGTTCTCACACAAAACCCTTTCTAAAAATATCAAATCACTTTTCTACGACTTTTGTATTTCAGGAGGATAGCCTTTATATGTTTAACCACAAAATCAAAAAATTTTTCAATTTCAACTTTCTTTGACAAAAATAATATTAAGAACCTGTTTTACTCAAATAGTTATATACAGCTATTACCATTCCGAAGACACCATAGTATATGCCTCACACAAAAACCTTTCTAAAAATATCAAAATTTTTACAACGATTTGTGTTCAGGAGGCAATTAGCCCATTTATATGTTCACGAACACAAAATTCCAAATTTTCCCAAATTTTCAACATTTGACAAAAATAAATAAGAACCTGTTACTCAAAAGTATAACAGTATTCAATCCGAAGACACATTGTTTCCTCACCAAAACCTTTCTAAAATATAATAATCACTTTTCTACGACTTGGATTTCAAGGAATAGGCATTTATATGTTCGAACCACAAAAATCCAAAATTTTCCAAATTTTTCAACATTTTGACAAAATAAATTAAGAACTGTTACTCCAAAAGTATACCAGCTATTACAAATCCGAAGAAACCATAGTATTCCCTCACACAAAAACGCTTCTAAAAATATCAAAAATCACTTTTCTACGACTTGTATTTCAGGAGGAATAGCCATTTATATGTTCGACCACAAGCTCCAAATTTCCAAATTTCAACATTTTTGACAAAAATAATTAAGAACCTGTTAATCACAAAGTATAACAGCTATTACAAATCGAAAGACACATATAATTCCTCACACAAACCTTTCTATGAAAATATCAAAATACTTTTCTATCGACTTGTATTTTCAGTGGAGGAATAGCATTTATATGTTTCGACCACAAAAATCCAAAAATTTCCAAATTTCAATATTTGAAAAAAATAAATTAAGAACCTGTTATAATCCAAAAGTATAACGTATTAAAATCCGAAGACACATAGTTTCCTCACACAAAACTTTCTAAAAAATCAAAATCACTTTTTCTACGACTTTTGTATTTCAGGAGGAAGCCATTTATATGTTAGAACCACAAAATCCAAATTTCCAAATTTCAACATTTGACAAAAATAAATTAAGAACTGTTACTAGAAAGTATAACAGCTATTTACAAATCCGAGACACCTATAGTATTCTACACACAACCTTTCTAAAAATACTCAAAATCACTTTTCTCGACTTGTATTTCAGGAGAATGGCCATTTATATTTCGAACCACAAAAATCCAAAATTTCCAAATTTCAACATTTGACAAATAAATTAGAACTGTTACTTAGAAAAGTATACAGATATTAAATCCGAAGACCACCATAGTATTCTCACACAAAAACCTTTCTAAAAATTCAAAAATCACTTTTCTACGACTTGTATTTTAGGAGGAATAGCCATTTATATGTTCGACTACAAAAATCCAAAAATTTGTAAATTTCAAAATTTTTGACAAAATTAAATTACGAACTGTTACTGCCAAAAGTATAACAGCTATACAAATCCGAAGACATTCTAGTGTTCCATACAAAAACCTTTCTAAAAATATTAAAAATCACTTTTCTAGACTTGTATTTCAGGAATGACAGGAAATTTTATTGAACGTAACAAAATTTCAATTTCACATTTATTAACAAAAATAAATTAAGAACCTGTTACTCCAAAAGTATAAACAGCTATTTCAAATCCGAAGACACTATAGTATTCCTCACACAAAAACCTCTAAAAATATTAAAAATACTTTTCTACGACTTGTATTTCAGGAATAGCCCTTTATATGTTCGAACCACAAAAATCCAAAAAATTTTAAAATTTTTCAACATTTTGACAAAATAAATTTTAAGAACCTGTTTCAGAAAAGTATCAACGCTTATTACAATCGGAAGACAGCACCATAGTATTTCTCACACAAAACCTTTCTAAAAATATCAAAATCACTTTTTCTACGACTTGTATTTTGAGGAATAGCCATTTATATGTTCGAATCACAAAAATTCAAAAATTTGTAAAATTTCAAAATTTGACAAAAAATTAAATTAAGAACGCTGTTTACTCCAAAAGTATAACACCTATTACAAATCCGAAGACACCCTAGTGTTCTTCACACAAAAACCTTTTCTAAAAATGTTTAAAATCATTTCTTGACTTGTATTTCAGGATGAACAGCCATTTATATGTTCGAACCACAATCTCCAAACATTTCCAAATTAAATTTTGACAAAATAAATTAAGACTGTTACTCCAAAGTATAACAGCTATTGCATCGAAGACACCTAGTGTTCTCACACAAAAACCTTTTCTAAAATATAAAATACTTTTCTACGACTTGTATTTCGGAGGAATAGCCATTTATATGTCCGAACCACAAAAATCCAAAATTTTCCAAATTTCAACATTTTTGACAAAAATAAATTAGAAACCTGTACTCGAAAGTATAACAGCTATTACATATCCGAAGACACCCTAGTGTTCACAAAACCCAATCTAAAAAAGTTCCAAATACTTTTCTACGACTTGTATTTTAGGAGGAATAGCCATTTATATGTTCGGAATCACAAAAATCCAAATTTGTAAATTTCAAAATTTTGACAAAATAAATTAGAACCTGTTACTAAAAGTTACAGTATTACAAAATCGAAAGAACTATGTGTTAATCCAAAAACCTTTCTAAAATAAAAATCACTTTTCTACGACTTGTAATTTAGGAGGAATAGCCATTTATATGTTCGAATCACAAAAATCCAAAAATTTGTAAATTTCAACATTTTGACAAAAATAAATTAAGAACCTGTTACTCCAAAAGTATAACAGCTATTACAAAATCCAAAGACACCATAGTAATCCTCACACAAACCTTTCTAAAAATATACAAATCACTTTTCTAACGACTTGTAATTTAGAGGAATAGCCAATTAAATATGTTCGATACCACAAAAATAAATATATTTCCAAATTTCAACATTTTGACAAAAATAAATTAAGAACTGGTTACTCCAAAAGTATAACAGCTATTAAAATCGAAGACACCCTAGTGTTTCCTCAACACCAAAACCTTTCTAAAAAATATTAAAATCACTTTTCTACGACTTGTTTTTCAGGATGAACAGCCATTTATATGTTCGAACCAGAAAAATTCTAAATTTGTAATTTCAAAATTTAAGAAAAAGAATTGAGGGCTGTTACTCCAAAAGTATAACAGCTATTTCAACTCCGAAGACCACCGCTAGTGTTTCCCTCACACCAAAACCTTCTAAAAACTATCAAATCACTTTTCTACCGACTTGTATTTCAGGAGTAATAGCTATTATATGTTCGAACCAGCAAAAATCCAAAAATTTTTCCAAATTTTTCAAAGCATTTTTCTGACAAATATAAATTAAGAAGCCTGTTACTAGAAAAGTATAACAGATATAAATCCGAAGAACATAGTAATTCGCTCACGACAAAAACTTTCAAAAATATGCAAAATCCCTTTTCTTACGACTTGTATTTCAGGAGGAATAGCTATTTATAATGTTGAAACCAGCAAAATCCAAAAAAAACCCAAAAATTTCAAAATTGGCAAAAATTAATTAAGAACCTGTTACTCCAAAAGTATATAAGCTATTATAAATCCGAATACCATAGTATTCCTCACCAAAAACCTTTCTAAAAATATAAAATCACTTTTTCTAGCGACTTGTATTTAGGAGGAATAGCATTTATATTTTGAACCACAAAAATGCCAAAATTTCCAAATTTCACATTTTTGACCAAAATAAATTAGAACTGTTACTCGCAAAAGTATAACAACTATTACAAACCCAAAGACACCATAGTATTATTCACACAAAAACCTTTCTAAAAATATCACAATCACTTTTCTACGACTTGTTATTTTCAGGAGAATAGCGCATTTATATATGTTTGAACACAAAAATCCAAACATTAAAAATTTCAACATTTTGACAAATAAATTAAGAACCTGTTACTCCAAAAGTAAAACAGCTATTACAAATCCGAATACAACATAGTATTCCTCACACAAAAACCTTTCAAAAAATATAAAAATAACTTTTTTACGACTTGCATTCAGGAGGAATAGCCTTTATATGTTTTTGAAGCCGACAAAAATCGCAAAAATTCCAAATTTCAACAATTTCGAAAAACAAACAAAAATAAATTTAAGAAAACAATTGTTCCTCAATTAAACTGGAAAACAATACACGCATAGTATTCGCTCACACCTCAAAAACTTTCTAAAATAATCAAAATCACTTTTCTACGACTTGCATTTCAGGAGGAATGGATATTTATATGTTTGAACCAAAATTACTTTTTAAATTTTCAAATTTCGACAAAAAATTAAGAACCTGTTTCTCCAAAAGTATAACAGCTATTACAAATCCGAATACACCATAGTATTCCTCACACTAAAACCTTTCTAAAAATATAAAAATCACTTTTCTACGACTTGTATTTCAGGAGGAATAGCCATTTATATGTTTGAACCACAAAAATCTAAAAATTTCCAAATTTCCAAATTTTGACAAAAATAAATTAAGAACCTGTTACTCCAAAAGTATAACAGCTATTACAAATCCGAATACACCATAGTAATTCCTGCAAAACACAAAAACCCTTTCAAAAATTATAAAATCACTTTTCCTACGACTTGTAATTCAGGAGAAATAGCCATTTATATGTTCGAACCAAAAAAATTCACAAACATTTTCCAAATTTCAAAATTTTGACAAAAATAAATTAAGAACCTATTACTCCAAAATTATAACAGCTATTACAAATCCGAATACACCATAGTATTCCTCACACAAAAATATATCTAAAAATATCAAAATCACTTTTCTACTACTTGTATTTCAGAAGGAATAGCTATTTATATGTTTGAACCACAAAAATCCAAAAATTTAAAATTTCAAAATTTTGACAAAAAAAATTAAGAACCTGTTACTCCAAAGTATAACAGCTATTACAAATTCCTCACACAAAAACCTTTCTAAAAATATCAAAATCACTTTTCTACGACTTTGTATTTCAGGAGGAATAGCCATTTTATGTTTGAACCACAAAAATCCAAAAATTTCAAAAATTCAAAATTTTGACCAAAATAAATTAAGAACCTGTTACTACAAAAGTATAACAGCTATTACAAATCCGAATTCAACATAGTATTCCTCACACAAAAACCTTTCTAAAAATATCAAAATCACTTTTCTACGACTAGTATTTCAGGAGGAATAGCCATTTATATGTTTGAACCACAAAAATCCAAAAATTTCCAAATTTCAAAATTTCGACAAAAATAAATTAAGGACTGTTCCAAAAGTATAACAGCTATTACAAACCCGAATACACCATAGTATTCTCACACAAAAACCTTTCTAAAAATATCAAAATCACTTTTCTACGACTTGTATTTCAGGAGGAATAGCCATTTATATGTTTGAACCACAAAAATCCAAAAATTTCAAAATTTCAAAATTTTGACAAAAATAAATTAAGAACCTGTTACTCCAAAGGTATAACAGCTATTCCTCACACAAAAACCTTTCTAAAAATATCAAAATCACTTTTCTGCGACTTGTATTTTCAGGGGGAATAGCCATTTATATGTTTTGAACCACAAAAATCCAAAATTTCAAAATTTCCAAAATTTTGACAAAATAAATTAAGAACCTGTTACTCCAAAAGTATAACAGCTATTACAAATCCGAATTCAACATAGTATTCCTCACACAAAAACCTTTCTAAAAATATCAAAATCACCTTTCTACGACTTGTACTTCAGGAGGAATAGCAAATTTTTTTTTTTGAACTTAAAATTTTTTTCAGAAAATATGTGGATCGCTGTTACAGTATAACCTATATATTATATATACATATATATATATTATATATATATATATACTATATATATATATATATATCTAATATATATATATATATATATATAATATATATATTATATATAATATATATATATATATATATATATATATATATATATATATATATATATATATATATATATAGGCACTTTTCCTTTAAAAGGATGTTACATAAAAATACAGATATCGAAATATCGCTGAACACTAATCGTCTATCCATGCACTTCTGGAACCCCCGGGGGGTGGGTTTAAAAAAAAACTTTAAAACCTCCCCCCCCCCAAAAAATTAAAAAAGGAAACGAGAGAGGCCACTAAAAAGTTTTTTTTTTGGGGCCCAACACGTGTTGCTTTATATATGCATGTTAATTTTTCATATGTAATTTTGTTTTAATTTTTTTTTTAATTTTATTTTTTTAAGGGGCTCGAGCGACGGTGGGACAGAGGGGAGGACGAAGTCCCCCACGTCGTCCCCCGTGAGGCCCAGAGACCCTGACTCTTTCCATCTTGGCGATTTAATCTTGGGTATTCCTTTAGTTTAATAAAAAAAAAACTTTTTGTCAACCCTCACGCTCTATTGCCTTGAAATAATCGAAAAAAATCGATTACATAGCTCGTTCGATATATATCGGTTAACATCCTTTTAAAGGAAAAGTTCTATATATAATATATATATATATATAATTATATATATATATATATATATATATATATATATATATATATATATATATATATATATATATATATATATTATATATATATATTATACTTTAATATATATTTCTTTTGTGAAATACGCTATATTCGCCTCCTTTATATTAGGTCTATATTATTATATATATATAATATATATATATATATTATATATATATATATATATATATATATATATATATTAGTGTGTGTTTTTATTATAATATAAATTAAATTAAAAAATTTTTAATTTTTATATTCAAAATAATGTCAAACTAATAACTAAAAGAAAAATTATTATATATATATATTATTATATATATTGATGGGTGGTTTTGCATAATTCAATGAAAAACTAAAACTAAAAAAAACTAAAATCGGCTGTAGAATAGCGCCTTACTTGATGAAAATTCCGCGCAAATAGTTTTTCGATTTTGGTACATTGTGACGAAGCGACAAACAATAATTGATGCAAAATGATTCTTGCGAAGACGCAGAAATTTTAATTCAAGAATATAATCCAAGTTGTAATTAAACTCAGTGCAAACAGTTAGTAAAAACGAAAATTTGTATTAAGTTTATGCTGTGTTAATTATTTGTTATTCGTGGGAGGATTTACTGGAAATAAATAAGCAAAGTTTAGTTATCTTAATAGTTGGGAATGAAGATTCTAAGATTAGTTGATCAAGTAAAAATTTTAAGGTGATACGATATAACGTAGCTTAAAGGTAACGTCTGCCACGTAATTGGATGTAAAGTTTGTCAGTTAAGATTTGGAGAAGAAATATTTAGTCTATCAATTGGGATAAAGTACGAATAGGATTGTATTTCAGAATTACACAAAAATTGAGGAAAGAATAAATTGAAGTTGTATGAACTCATCAAAGTACAACTATGGCTGCAACTGCAATGTTTGAAAATATTATAGAAATAGAGGTTTTATTTGAGTTCAACAGATTCTGACGAAATATCTCAATTTTTTCCGGTAATCATTTTTTTGGCAAAGATTTACTTTGTCTAGGACTCATTTTTTTATCGAGTAACTCGAGTCACTCAAATCGCTTGGAAGTCGTGAAGTCCCTAGGTAGTTGAGTCGCTTGAGTCGACTGACTCATTGACGGTTTGTGTAGAATTTTGAATTTTTTTTCAGTTATAATGCATCTTCACTGTGTGTTGGAATTAATAAGCGACCAAAACAATGTGTTAACGTTTCTTTAATACTATCATTTAATTAATATTAGAAAAGTTAAGTTAAGTTAAGTTTTTTAAGAAAATTCTTTAGTTGCAAGGTTCTGGCATAATTCCAGAAGCTTGCTACTAAAGAATTTTCTTAAAAAACTTATCCTAACTTTAACTTTTCTGAACTTAGAAATTTTTTTGAACTTAGAAAATTTTCGGTGATTCGAAAGGTGATTTAAAAGTGCAATTTTCCCAACAATTTTCTTAAAAAAAAATTAACTTAACTTTTCTTAACTTAGAAATTTTTTTGAACTTAAAAAATTTCCGGTCTCAAAATTACTTCGAAAATGTGTAAAGTTATGATTAGTTTTTTGGTTAAGTAGACATAGATTTACTTTGTATAACTAACAAAACTTTTCATAACCTAAACTTGATAGGTCCTAAAACTAATTTAAATTTTTTTTTTGAATGATTGATTAAATTTATGTATGAGAGGGGTTTGGCACCACTGTTTTAGTACTTTTATATGGGGAGTAAATATGTATGAAAAAACCGGGCAAGGGAAATTATGCAAGTCGTAATTTTCAAGATGTCTGCCGAGCCTAATATTAGGGGAATGGTGTCTCAGAAATTTGGGGGAAGGACAAGGACTCATTGTTTGATCAAGTGACTAGAGTCGACGTAAAGTCGCTCAATGGTCAATAGTTGAGTCAATAATTATTTTTACTTTTCTTTGTTTTATTAAATTAAGAAATACTGTTTTTATAGTTTCAAAAACTTTCACCAGCACGCACGGGTCGGGGGGAACAGGGGGTGGAGCTCCCAGTTGCTACCCTTGTGTTACATGCATTTACGTTATTTAAAAAATGTAATTTTTTCATTCCATCTTATACAAAAGCGACTTCACGGCAACTCGAGTCTCTCGATCAAAAAATGA
>JABUQX010036717.1:0-17500 GCA_015478945.1 Trachelipus rathkii
GAGGACCCTCATTGCGCTACGATAGCAGCAAATCAATATAAACTCGAAATAGCGAATTCACACTCTGGCTCAAATGCTAGAGCGGTTGGTTCACGTACTGAGAGTTCAAGGTTCGACTCCTCATATGGATCCTCGAAAGCGACTTCCTAGAAAACATTCCTCCTAAGGCTAAAAAATTTGAAAAACCTAAATTGAATATTAAAAACGGGTGTTCGTGCGAGTGGAATATTATTTAATTTTTTGTCAAAATGTCAACCTAATTTTATTTATTAAATTATAGAGAAATGTTTCACTGACACCCCAATTAATGTATAAACTGCTTCAGGTCCTAGTGGACACTTTTAGGGTTATCTGGTCAAAATTAATATCCCTTTGAATATTAAAATACTTACAAAAGTTTTTAAAAAAACTTAAAAAAACATTACTTTAAAAAAAAAAAAAACAAGAATGTTGTAAATTAAACTTCACCCCATGATGGTGGAGTAATATAGTCATTAGAAGACGTGTCTGGTTCAAATAATATTAACGGATCTCAGAGTTTTATAAAAGCGTAAACGAAAGTATTACTGAAGGAACGATATATAAATATCAGGAAGATAGTAGAAAGATTTTGCAAGAGGGTTCGGGACTCTATCGAATAAATGTTTAAACACAAGACTCATATATATATATATATATATATATATATATATATATATATATATATATATATATAGAGAAAGAGTATATATACAAGCTCATATATATATATATATATATATATATATATGGAGAGAGAGATATATATATATATATATATCCTGAGAAATTTTTACGAGAAATATAAGCATTAGATCCTGCAATCAAATTAAAATTAATTATAATATTTATTTAAAATTATTTAATAAAACTTGTAATTATAATTTTAATAATATCAAATTACTAAGCTGGTAAGAAAATTTTTCTTCTTTAATAAATTATAATACTAAAGTTGAAAAATATATTAGCCTTATTTTATCAGTAGTAGTAGAAAGTAGTAGTAGTAGTAGTAGTAGTAGTAGTAGTAGTAGTAGTAGTAGTAGTAGTAGTAGTAGAAATCTGTAAAAAAATAAATAATAAAAAAAAACAAAAAACAAATAAAGGTGCAAAATGACAGATTTACAAAAAGTAAAAACACAAGCGCCACTTTGACCAGCGTGCCAACAGGCACCGCCTGGAAACATTTCCACTAAATAACAATGCAAAAATAAAAATAAAAAAATAAAATCGAAATTAAATAACAAAAAATAATAAAAATAAATAATAATAATGAATAATAATAATAATAATAATAATAATAATAATAATAATAATAATAATAATAATAATAATAATAATAATAATAATAATAATAATAAAATATAATAATAATAATAATAATAATAATAATAATAATAATAATAATAATAATAATAATAATAATAATAATAATAATGGACACAATGAATCTTTTTAGTAATAATAATAATAATAAAACAACAACAATGTAATAACAATGGGAATCATGTAAGAATAATGAATAACAATAAAGAGAAATAACAATAACCGCAAAAAGACAAGGTAAAGATCCATATCATTAGTGGATCAATAATAATATAATAACAATAATAATGGAATACTAACAAAAAATGAAAATGGAAATTAAATAGTAATGTACTATAATAGTACTAATGGAATAACAATAGTACTTATAAAAGTACGGTCGGAATAAATAATAAATTATAATGGAATGGAATGGAATGGAATGGAATGGAATGGAATGGAATGGAATGGAATATGGATATATATAAATACGTATGTAGATGTATGTAGAAAGAAAGAGAAAAAAAGAGAGAAAGAGAGTGGAAAGAGAGAGAGAGAGAGAGAGAGAGAGAGAATGAAGGAAAGGGAGAAGACGAATGGAATGGAGAGCAGGGAATGGAGTGGAATAATCCCCAGGACTGGGGAGTCAGTGTGAGGTTTAAAGCGAGGTACAAAACCACAAACTCAGTGCAAGGCCGGAACCTAGGTGAAAAACCACAAATTGGAGTGAGGTCCATGACTGATAAATTACAGCTCGTTGTGTGACTCAGGCTTAACCTAGAACAAATCGTGGTTTTCGAACGAAAACAGGATTTAGAACAAATACCTGATCGCGGCCCATATTGGGTTCATTGAGTACCAGGGTGAAATATCACCCGAGACATCACTGGTCATTGTACTTGCTCAAAAGGATCATACAGGATTTACGGCAGGGTAACCTGTTGTTCCAAGGAAAGATAAACTAAATTTCGGTCAGGAGACCATTTACAGACGATCTCACTCATTGAGGCGAAAATCATTAAGGGAATCATTATTGCACCAAAATTGTGTGCTAAGAGACGAGTTGAGGAAAACTCGTCATCAGTTGAAAAGATCGACAGGAAAAATTTAAGTCTGAAAACTCACCAGGCAATATTTGGCAAACGGGAAGTATCATTACTGCGTAATTTTTGTCAACAATATAAATTTAATAATTATATTTATAAAGTTTTGTTGGGAAAAAAATATTTACTGGTAACGGGATGATCATATATTTTAAAATTAGGTTAGAAATAGGTTTAGAATTAGGAAATAAAATTCATATTGGTTATATCATATTTATTTTTTATTATATATCTAAAAATAACATTTGTTGCGTATCACTCATATCCCTTTCTTACTAGTGTTGTCACTCTGTGACCCTTCAAGAGAATCCTTGACTAAAATAATCGGTAAAGAGGTAAACAAATACAGATCAGAAATAAAACACAGGCGAATATATTATATATATATATATATATATATATATATATATATATATATATATATATATATATATATATATATATATATATATATATATATATATTTAAAGAGTAGAGAGAGAGAGAGAGTATATATATATATATATATATATATATATATATATATATATATATATATAGTGGATATAAGGGATGAAATGGCAATGGAAAGCAGAAGGAATGAAGAATATAATGGAATAAAGGAAAGAATGGAATATAAACAGGGATATACAGTGGAGAAATGGAAGGAAACGGTGGGATCTTTTTGCCGAAGTCTCAGAACGGAGTCCCAATCATTGGCAGTTGCCAGTCCCTTGCGGGCTCTCATGATCATTACATTCAAATCTTTCACCCTCTCATTGGTGCCTTCAACAGTTTTTATACAAGGCTCTTAGTAACAAGCTATATTGTTATACACAACTGTCTTTTACAAAAGTACACATGGGAGGTATTTTATGTCCGCCTCCCTCACATAGGTGCACAGGATCTTTAGGCACTCATGCTGGTGCTTACATGCTAATGTACCGAATGAACTCTAAGATATTACAACAGAATTTGGTGATTCCTGGAGTCTCAAAGAGATGGTGGACTTAGAAGCATTAGAGAATCTTATGCTTCTTTATTTGCACCATATATTTGTTACCCCAGCCTCATAAATATTACAATCATTTTAAAGGAAAGATAAAGGGAAGAAAGAGTGGGAAAACTACTCGTAATTGGGTAAAGAATTACAATAAAGGTTCAATAATTACAACATAACAAATACACAAACTCGTCCTCGTATTATAATTAATAAACCTTCTCATCTTTCCTGAGAAGTACTCCCATTTGTTATTCTTTCCGATATTTTCCTCTTTTTTCTATAGTCTTCCTTTTAATTTCCATTTTCCTTTTCGCTAACCCGTTTCCTTACTCAATTAAATTATAATAAATTTTTACATTTCTCAAATTTTCCGTGATCATCTTGTTGTCTTTTAACAGAAAGGCATTGTTATTAATTACTTTAATGACCTTGTATGGACCGTGATATTTAGGTTGCAGTTTTCCGGTATTATATTGACGATTTATGACCAACATATACTTGGCGTCTTTCAAATTTGATGGGGCAGAAATTAATAAAATATCTTATTTTCATAATTTTATTTAGTTCTATTTTGAAACAGAGGTTTTAGCCAAACTATGTACCTGATTAGTTATTTTCAACGAATTATGTGTATCATATAGGTCATTAGAGGTCCTACTATATATACTGGTGTAATACACTGTAAGTCCTCACCAACCAGGCCCTCTCCACGGTATATATATTTACATTTTGCGAATAATATTGACTCATTGTGAGCGTGATATTCTCTTCCTTACTTCCGATAATGGGCTTGTCTGAGAGCAATAAGTCAAGATGGAGAAGTATTGTATCGATTCAGTGTTAAATTGTTTTATCTATGTCTCTGTGCTCGAGTGCTAATACGCTAATTTGCTGCTTAAAGTCGGCCATAAATATGTAAATGTCGGTTGACTCATAAAGCATTCTTCTTATTATTATTTTCTGTTCGAAGAAGGTTGCGTAACTGGCTACTGGTGTAGTGGAAAGTACTACTATCAGGCTGCATATAGCTTATCCAAAGAGGTAATGTTGATATATAAAGGTTTGGAGTTATCCTTGGATACGGTCATATAATGTTGTAGTCTGAAACTAATATACCGTAACCATGGATGCAATTCAGTATCTTCCCAATGAAGGCGCTCAACATAAGAATTTCCTTGATTTATATGTCAAATATATTTTTTTGCCACACATTTTAATAAAATAAGTGGGAATTTAAACAAGCAATTTATATTTATTTGACCGTTGGACACATTATGAGTAAGGGTGAGAGTGTGAGCATATGTGAGTTTCTAAAATTTAATAGACTTACTTCTCTGTATTTTCTCGTATTTCCCGGGCATCTTTCACCGCCTTACGTCCCAACCTTCTCCATCTAGATCTGTAAGCACGGGGGGCCGGTCTTGGTGGCTACATACAATTACTTTTGAGCTCTGTGAACTTGCAAACTTTTTTAAGACTGAATCTCCGACTTCATCGAAATCAGGGTTCGATTTATTCCCAGATAACCCTGCAAATCGCGCCTTGTACTATTACCGGTCTAACTGCATCTTTTCGCGTTGTCAGATCGACTCCTCTCAGAAACTTTTTAATGAACCAACGTCTACACTTACGATCGTCTCGAAACATTATATGAACAATGTAATGCGACATACACCAAACAAACTTTTTAGATTATAAATAATACAGCTAAAACGGTGGCCCTGAATTTTTACTTCATATCTCAAATTTCAAAGAGATATTTCTCTAGAATTTCCATCCACTACAAATTAAGGTTTGTTTGCATATGCATTGTCATTTTAGCAACATGTTTATTAATAACTCTCTCTATTAACCTCACTTCTCATTTGTTCTCGTTGCTTAACAGCACTGGTAATTAATTGCTACACATTGACATTCTAATCACAAATGCAATTTTAGAAATCTCCTACTATCCTTTTCATACTACATATCGAATCACCACAATGGCAACGGAAAATATACAACCCAAACTCAACCCTGAGATCAACCAACTCATTAAAAAGAAACTCCCTTCGAAAACCACCCCCTGTCTCGATAGACAAGCCTCTATGTTCTACTGTTCTCAATTACCATTCAAAATACTTACTTTCATAATATTTTATACAGCACCTCTGCACTGGCACTGCTAACACTAGGGCATATTCTATACATCTATCTTAAGAAGCTAATGTTACCTATGAAGCTTTTATAACAGGTTATACATCTCACGCTAGACGACTCAATGATAGAGCCTCTGCATAAGGTTTAAATATTCGCTGTGAGTCAATACTTTTAAATCAAAATGCTAAATTTCAAATTGAGAGTCTATCGCCTTCATAACAAAACGTCTACGAAATAACAAACTCTCTCTTTAACCATGCAATACGATACATCCCTCCTTTTGCCGATAGATAGCATCTCCAATCACGCAGCAACGACTCGATCTATATCACTTGTACAACATGGTACGTCGTGCATCATAACGTCCAACGCCCCCCGATTGCCTTGGACACAACAGGAAATTGAGCACGATCTGTCGAGGTAATACGGTTCCAAGTTACGGAGCTGAGACTCCGCCCTCCACTCTTATCCCCATTTCCGTACATATCCTTTCATTCGTATCAATTGGCGAGCAGGTCATAAGTAATTTACGTTACCCGTCTATTAGATATATATCCTTTCTTTATACAGAGCTAATCGTGGAGATCTAGGTTAAATATGTACAGTACTCAAGTATCAAAAGGCCTACTCATCATATCTTAGCTAGTGGAAATAAAAATACTAGGTATATCACTATAATCGAATAGAAATTTAATATAATTCAATTTTGAGCAGCTCTGCAAATCCTATACTCATCATCTTGGTGCCCATGACATCTGGGAGCCATATGCCGCATGTACTATCATTTGAAAATGTCTAAACCTTAGAATAAGAACATCATTAACTCCGCTCGCACTCTTGATTAATGGAATGGTGATTTTCGACTATTAAAGGTCCACATCTCTCTCTGCTTCTCGTCTCAACTACAATTTATAATAGGTGCAGAGCATGACTTGACTATGTATAAATGTATATACTTCTACTAAAAACAAATATTCTCCGCACACCTGTTGGCTTCACATAAAAATACAGCTCTGTACCCAGATTATCACGAAGCAGAATGGGAATACTTAAAAGCACCACGCGTCTGTCCACGAGACGCACTCGAAGGCACCCCCCCTCACGACTCGCAACACTTCAGTCTCGGCAACGTAAAATAGTGTGTACAAACCTAAATTTCCCCTTCCCATAAGATGCTACAGTACCTCCTGCAAATGAGGGGCATAAATAAAGCATTCGATACCGTCCCCACACACACATCCTAAAAACAAATAAATCCATAACAATAACACGCGCTGTCCTTATGAGAAAATTATTACTCAGCACAATAAAGATTCTTGCTTCTCGCCGCGTAGTTTTTCGTCTACCACTAGAACACACGTCTCTGCGTAGAGGGAGAGTTCTTTCTCACACCTCAAAAAAGCAGACCACTGCTGTCTCTACTAATGGTAGCGACATCTGAATCTTGAAAAGAGCGAGATGACGATTGCGAGTCACGCTACAGCGACGCCATTTCTCTCCTCAATTAATTGCATCTGGAGTGTTTTTCCATAGCATATGTAATACTCGTACCTTTTTTGGCCTCATACCGCCAGCCAACATTATTACCACTCTTCAATACTCTTATTTAAGACGAGGGGTCTATGGTTCTCATCACGCCACACTATTCAATTTCTTTATATACTCCCAAACGAGCCCAGCAGACAAGATACCCGAATAACACTACCCACAACCCACACAAACGCAACTATTATTTATCTGCACATTTTCACTATAGAGTGAGTTAAGCTAATGTATAAGTTAACCTCAGAGTAAATGACAGCATTTCTTGTAGCTCTATAAACTATTCTCCACATCAAGCTTATCTTTGTGTTAATTCTTTTATTTTGGTATCTCCTGAATATACAATCGCAAATCATTCCTCCATCCCTATATCATTCATAACTATGCCACTGTAACACACTGATCTAACCACCCTGTTGTCGTATTGAAGACACAACATACTCTACACTATAGGATTATCTTTATGAATCGAAAAACATTGACAGATAGGTTAATCTGACCTGATCACCTATCGGACACAAGAGTCCACCTCCGTGTAATTACAACAGAATACGAACCAATCTGAGAGAATACGCTACTGCTCTGTAAACTTACGCTCATATAACTGCAAACTATCAACTTTTCAGTCGACCACGATGAATCAAGCACACTGTGCTACAGAGGCAAGTATACAACTTTGATGAGACACGCGAATACTACAGACAGCATTCTTTTGAGAGACTTGCACCGAGACTCAGCGTTTCCCATTCAATCGCTCAAAATATGCGCGATCACTCTCGAATCATATATGAGAAGTAGTCATAACAACTCATTCGCATATATATAAGGTCAGCCTCTTGACTCTTTACCGAAATTACTCACAGGAACTATGTGCAAACTCACAATCTGACTTTGGTTATTCGGAAATACCCAATTCGAAATTTTGTTACATTATTACTCAACCAACCTCCTTCAGACTATTTTGTCACCTAATCCACAGATCTGAATATTGAGCTCTGATCCCTCCCCCATATTCGCACTATGAGCGTATGGGAGGATGGGTTGGGACATGTGAAAAAGTATTCACGTCAGTTTCAGCACGACAGTACATGGCTACTCCCACCCCATTCTTTGTAACACTAAATTCTCCTTCATCAGGCTCACCCACCCCGAAAGTATAGAATTGCACTAATACTAATCCCTCATAACTTCTCTACACGGGATGATAGGGGTCAATTTCTTACTCTTTCAGATTCACTACAGACAGTATATTTTCTTCCTTCTTCTTCACAAAACCAACACTGAGGCACTTCGGGATCTCTTATCTGTCACATTTTTGACCTTACTAATATAAACTCATGATTCTTCCATGTTACATAAAGGTTGAGGAAGCAGTTCTTGCATACATAATATAACAATATATATATTACACACATTTAACTACACGCGGGGCTACCCGATAAGAGTCTACGCGCCAGTAGTGGTAAATGAAATGAGGCTAGGTGTTCAATAATATGAGGAGAACAGAAAGTGTCGAGCAATAATCAACCTCCGCTCGGATGCTACTCATCAGAGTACCGCTGTTCTTACCGGGGCTATAGCACACTATATTCTATATAATCATTAGTTAAACTTATGAATATCTAAACATTAGTATGCTTCAATAGTTCACCTACTCCCTCTTGGCGCGGAGTGTCACATATTTCACACAGATGAATCACATAGGGCTTATATAATCTTATTTTCCCACTGAAGGTGCTCATAGATACTCGCCTCCCCCGCACCGATTTTGCTCGTATAACATCTTGTATTGAAATTCATTTTGTTTAACAGACGAGAGGGCGGCAGGCACAGAGCTTTTACTGTGAAGCTAAAGATAGTTGAGTTTCCCACTAACATATTAAGGATTTGGCGTACCTAATTTTCGGGCGAGTATATGTTTTATCAGGATAACGCTAGTATTTCTAGTCAAGTTCTTAGATTAGATTTAAATTATATCATAAATGTAAAAATTCCATTTCTATTATTTGCTTAACTATATAATTAATATAACTACTCAATTAGGGCGATTTTCGCTCACTACTTATTTCAATTGCTATTTGCAACTGTAAACTCTAATTATTACATCATGGTGATTATTATTGATGATAATTTACATTCAATAGTATGCTATCATATTTCTCCACGTCGCTACAGGCCTTAATAAATAAATCTTCTAATGAGTTCAAATATTAATGACATTACTAGCAAGTGTATTCAGATATACCCTTCTATATATAAAAGAATTACTGATGTAGTCCTGATTATTTCTAAATTAACTCGATTTATTTTCCTAGGGCGACTATCCGTCCTCCAGTGGACTCTAACTGATATGTCGGATCTCATAGAAGTGTAATGAAAATAACGTTTAATGTATGGTTCTAGACATTTAGGAGTTTTACTAGTGCGTGTCGTCACTCTCATTTTAATCGTGCTCAATTGATGTAAGTTTTTATAATCACTACTGCCATATAGAAATCAGCTTTATAGTGTAATGACTGTAATTTTTCTGTCGTGCCTGCACGATGGACCTAGAGTACATTCAACTCCATTATAAGAATAATATACGTTGACAATTAGTCTTTATACTCACTTATAGTGATAAAACTGTAATACAATATAGTATACTATCCACATTTAATATATTTAGTTATTTTATTTTATCTTTATAGATAGTTTCATGAAAATTAACTTTATATTATATATAATATATATATATTTTATATCTATATTATCCCTATATTATCAATAATAAAGATGCATTTTATTACACTATCCTAGTATAAGAATATTTTTACTATACTATTATATAACATTTGTCCGGAATTGTAATTCTTCAATTAAGAAGATTATAATTGGGCTTAAATATTAAGATAATGTATAAAACTTAGTTTGGTATAAAATCAGTACGGAGCCGGATTCAATAGATTTTTTTTAATCTGTTAACTATTGTTAATTATAGGAAAGGTAGTTTGGGTGTCGTTACGGAAATTGTACCCTCGTCTGAATGCATGCCAATTTATAGACAAGGGTCTTTTTTTTCGTCATATAATTTATCTATATAGTACTTTATTGCTTGGTTATTTGTTCAACTCTACATTCTCGACTTTTGTTGAGACTCGCAATGATTCATTATTAATTTTTGTCAACTTGGTGCTCTTCTTGAACTCAGCAATTTTATTTTATTCGGATTAACTCTCAGATCACAAAGGAAGTGTGACCTCAGTTATAATTTTGAACGCAACGTTAAGTGTCTATTGTTTTTTACCCTCATATCTCTGATTTAATCTTCTTCAGTTCTATCTCTAGGCCTCTAGGCTTTACATACTATCCTCTGTAAATTTTGCAGTCATAAATTCATTATGATACTTTTATACTTTTTTGTATTCATATACTATCATTTGACGTATATTCCTAATTTATTTATATTTGGTAATTTAAACCTTTTAATTAAATTATTCATTTTATTCCCCCCAACTTTACATTTATTTCCAAATTAAATTTGCATTATATTCGGTTATTAGTCTTTCTCAATGCTGTAAAAATGTAAGGAATAAGTCCTATTATAATATTTATAATTAAATTTACATTGCTGCTTTGCAAGGTATTGGTATCGATACGGAATTGTCACCCTGTTCTAATGAATGCAATTGCAGGGTCTTCTTTCGTCATTGATTCCTAAAACTTTTGCGGTTTTACCTCTAATTTCGACTTTGTTGAGCATCACCTTTGCCCTTCTGAACCTCATATTTTATTTTTAACCAAAACTCAGCCAAAGGAGGTTGCTGTTCTTATGAACGCAACGAAGTGCTTTCTCATATCTCTGATTTAATCTTCTCAATTTTCTACCTCATGGCTTAAACTATCCTGTAAATTTGCAACAAAATTCATATGATCCTTATTTCTGTCTCCTAACTCAACTGACTATCCTATATTTTTTGGCAACTTAAACTTTAAATTAAATAAGAACACATTTTCTGATCTTTTCCATTCTCCAAAATCATCATTATTGGTGCTTTCAAAGCTCACCACTGCCAATGACTTTCCTTTAATTCTAAAAATGCAGCTGGTGAACTTGACAACCATTTTTCTATCCAAAATGAGCTCGAGCAGTTGGTGTAGCTGTCCATTCGTATCTTCCAATTTAAGCAGGAAAGATCCCCGTCTATTGCGAAGAATCGTTTTTGGCATTTTGGTGCTGCAAACTGGTCGGATATGGCGTCGTACATCTTTGACTTCGGTGGGAGGAGTCCCTCGGAGTGTACAGACCGTGTAACCGAAAGGACTTTTTCCGTCATGTTGGCGTTCATTCCGTATTCTTTCCATTTAACTAAAAAACTCTTGATTTAACTCTGCTTGTTATTGTGTTATTGGCCGCAGGGGGCGCTGCCTTCACGAATTACCGCCGTCTTCAAACTCCAGACACTCATTCGTGTTAAATTTCATCCCAGAATCGTGCAAAATCTATTCTCTGTAAGACTAAACACTCTTTTCTATGTAGATAATGCAACAATTTCCTGGTTCCTCTTTCACACTCCTTGCCATTTTGCAAAAAATGTCGACACTAACTTTGCTTCTCCTCTTTCCCTCCACCATTATCTTCCAACAACACAACTGCCGTTTTCCGTTTTGCTAAAGCTGAAGTCTTCGTTCAATCTTTTGCATATATTTCCAGCTTAGACTATTCCGTTATCATTCCTCCTTCTCCATCCTCCTTCAACTTATTTATGCCTAATATTATATTTTATTCTAAAGATCTTATTTCTCCTCTCTCCGAGCTTAACGATAAGAAGGCTTATGATTCTGATGGTAATCTTTCTGTGGTTCTTTAAAGAGAGCAGGTTTTTCCACATGTCTAGCGCCAGAACAAATGGATTCACCGAAATGCAGAATAGCAAGTACCAAGAATCAGAAAGAAGAGAAAGTCGAGCGTTTCTTACGGAATCCAAACTGACGATCAGTGAAAAGATCAAAAGAATTGAGATGTTTCCAAGTTTTCGTTGATAGATTTGAAATCTTTGTAAAGAACTGAGGTTAAAGTGATGGAACGATAGTTAGATGGTTCAAAGAGGGGGATGGCTCCCTTTCTTGACATAGGCTAAATGAGATCACGTTTTGATCAGGAAGGGAAGGTCAAAGTGAAAAGGAGACGAAATATTTTTCCAAGTCAGGATGAAAGCTCGAAAACAAAAGTTTTCACAACTACAGGAAGGATACTATCAGGAGAATATGCCTCCTTAGTGTTAAGCCTAGTGAGAGTGAAAATAAAGTCTTTAGATGAAATTTTTTACAATGTTTATTTGGCATAAATGAGTTGGGCGGAACTTGAGCTAAGGCTTGAGCGAAGAGTTCAGCTATAACAGAAAGTAATACGGGAGTTTTGCCTTTGGAGAGAGAGAGAGAGAGAGAGAGAGAGAGAGAGAGAGAGAAGAGAGAGAGAGAGAGAGAGAGAGAGAGAGAGAGAGAGAGAGAGAGAGAGAGAGAGAGAGAGAGATTAAGTTGACATTTTTTCCTAAAGTGCCACAATGAGCTTCAAATGAACCAGAGAGATCATCGCATTTTCTGCTGAGAAAAAGAGTTTCAAGCCTTACGAAAAAAATATTTTGTACGATTCCTGGATGAAATGAAAGTTGCATGATTAGCTAAAAAAAAAGGCTGAATCAATTAAGATTTGCTAGTATATTGAAGGGAAAGAATTTGGAGTATACGTTTCCATGCCAGAGAAATTCACATCAATTATTATGCGTTCTGAACACTACTAGGGACCCCTCCCACTGAACAGCAATCATTCCATAGAAAGTCTAAGAAGTACGACATAACTTCCGACCAGTTAGAAGCACCGAAGTGCAGAAAACGTTTACTCACCAAAGATAGGGTTCTTCGCTACGGAAAACTTGAAGAAATAGAAGAGATTACATAGATAAAAAGGTGATAGAAGGAAACCAGAGAAGGTGTTACTTGAGAATTAGAGGAAAGCCATTTGCGGTAGTGAACACTTAAATTATCAAGGATGGTGATTTATGAGAAAACCGATGAGAGAATGTATTCCAATTTGGAGTTAAAGTGTTCAAAGAAATTAGAGTAGTTACTTGAATTAGGAGACGGATATAGGGAACAGATTAAAATAGTAGTAAATTGACAAGATAGCCTGAGCCTTAAGGTAAAAATTTAGGAAGACTCTTAACCAGAAACAAGAAAGTAAAACACATCGTTGAACACAAAAAGCATAATAGCCACATTTGGCAGAAATTTGAGAATAGAGAGTATAAGATTTGCTATGGGAAAGCTCCAACACCAAAGTTTTCGGTTAAAATGAAGAAATGAGGTTTAGAAGAGGAAAGGTGATTTTCATTAGAGAGATTCTGAGAAAATTAATAAAGTTGGAACCTTTGCACCAGAACAGGGCGGCAATGCATTAACGGCACCATCCCTACCAACGGAGGACGTCAAGTCCCAATATTGATGGGGAGCTGTGGATGAAGGGCTATTTATTAAAACCGCCCCTCTTCACTTTTCCTTAGCTAGTTTTGTAGTTGCTATTTCAAATAATTTTAAAAAGAATATTCAGAAATATATATATATATATATATATATATTATATATATATATATATATATAATATATATATATATATATATATATAATATATATATATAATATATTATAAATAATAATAATAATAATAATAATAATAATAATAATAATAATAATAATAATAATAATAATAATAATAATAATAATAATAATAATAATAATAATAATAATAATAATAATAATATATAATAATAATAATAATAATAATAATAATAATAATAATAATAATAATAAATAATCCTATTTAGCCGCGAATTTCTTTTTCCTCCAAACTTCAAAAACAAATTGCTCTAACATCGAAAGGGGCTGAACATATCAAGACTCATTATGTCCTTGAGCTTATGTCGTTGATGTGATACGTACTGATAAAACTCGCTCATTTTGCAGTTAGATACATTAGAAAAAACATGTGCTCGCTCTAAATTTGTAGATTGACCATTTTGGATTCAAACTGATTATTTAGTGCCTCTCATCGGTTACTTCAGCTAGTCCGGCAGATCATAACAAAGTTACACAACAACGGGTAACGGAGCAACAGGACAAAAAAGTTACGAAGCAGAAAACAATAAACGAACTCGTTAGCCCGGTACATTAAAAGTAACTTTCTTAGTCTTAGTAAGAGAGTAACAGAATGGTGCCCATATATATATATATATATATATATATCATATATATATATATATATATATATATAATAATATATATATTATATATATATATTATATATATATATATATTATATATATATATTATATATTATAGTATATATATATATTATATATTATATATATATTATATATATTATATAAATATATATATCTATATATTATATATAATATATATATAAATAATAATATATATATGCAGAGCTGGGGCGCGCTGCTATAAATTTTTCGAGGTCCGTCATCGGCTATTCGGCTTTGCCACCTAACTAGTGCGTCGTCGGCTATCCGACTGCATTTTTGAAAACCTCAGTGCGGCATTAACTATGCGGCTATTCGGCTATCCTACGGCGATACCGTTAAATTACAAAGTAAACTTTTGCGCGATAACGAAAGCATGCCTTTACATTTTAAACCTTTTATAAGATAGTAAAACAGATTTATTTAATTTTTTTATTAAATGTTAACTACATAAATAGTTAAATACTTTCATAGCTATAGGTCCTCTTCCTCCTCCATGTCCTCCTGGCTAATCACTTCCTGCAGGAGGTCCATATTTCCTTTGAGGAAAAGAAGGTCCTCAAACCTTTCCTCCTTCAAGGACGATCTCTTGGCCCTGAGGATGTCCCCACCCGCGCTGAAGCACCTCTCCACAGCTGCTGAACTAGGAATGGGGGTATTATATTTTATAAATAGATCTATCCATATCTCCCTATGCTGGTTGGGGAAACAGGAACAGCTCGGATCTTCTTGAGAGGGCACCCACTCCTCCATGGACTTTCGTATGACGATTTCCACATCCTGTTGCTGGCTTGCTCTGCGTACCAATACTCTAGAAAACAATTTACTGAATAGGAGTGCGTCTGAATTGTGGGGTTCTTTTTCTGTTGGCTGGCCAAGCTGACGCTGCTGCTGTTTCTCAGTGGGTTTGATGGAGTCCCCTATCTTCCGGGTAATCCTGTCCCCGATCTCCTCCACCATGTCAGGTGCAATGCTTTCTAGGGCCTTAAGGGTGAAGGAGGGGTGAAGGGCAGTGGCCATAAGGAGATCCCTATTCTGAAAGAGGTGGCCAAACCTCTTTTCATAGCCACTGAGGAGGGCCTGTACTAGTGGCCTTGCATACACAAGATGAATATTTTCACTCTTCTCCTCAAGGCTGGTCTTCATCAACCAAAGTTGGGGTAGGAGGGTGCCCATGTATGCCCTTTTCTCCCCCTGAAGCATATCAAGACACTGCGCCACAGGCTGCATGACCAATGTGTACTCGTTCATGACCTGAAAGAGTGAAAATTAATATATTGCTTAGTTACGTAAGCATAATTGATTATTAATAAAAATACGGGAGCACGAGAGCGAGGTATCTGTATGGAATAGGGCGAATAGATCAAGAGTGAGGGTTGTACAGATGGACAATCTGAGGGCGTTCTTGGCAGTTAGGAGATTGGATAAGATGAGGAACGAGTTTATCATGGAAGCGTGTCTTGCGGGTAAGGGAAAAGACTGCCAAATTTGATGAGGATTTTGTAAGATGGTTTGGACATGTGGAGAAGGTGGAGAACACCATATTGGTTAAGAAAGTGTATAAGAGCACATGTGAGAGTGTTTTGCCTGTCGGACGACCGGAAAAAAAGGTGGATATATTCAGTTAGAGATTGTTTACGAAGTAGCGATATGAGTGTTGGGCAAGCAAGAGCGATGGTACAGGTACAGAACAGGGATTAATGGAGGGGGTTTGGGTTTGTGAGGAGATTTATAATTTAATAAATTTATTAAATTATAAATAAAAATATTAAAAGAGCAATTGCTACTTTAAAAATACTTTATATTTACCTCGACGTCTACCTCTGTGAGAGGGGAACCTCCCTTGGGCTGCTTGATGAGGATGGTGTTTATGGCATCCATTTGGTTTTCGACCCTTAAAACCTCCAGAAGGACCATCACACTATCATATAGGGAGTTCCATCTGCAGAAATAAATATAACTTTATATAAAATATCAAAAACTTATAAAATGAACTTGTCTATAATTAATCGGCAACAATTTCTTACGCTAAATTTCTTTTTTTAATAGTAACTACTACTACCTTGTCACCACAGGAGTCTTCAGTTTTCTTTTGGCGACAATCTTGATCTGGTTGGCCACCACTGGGGCCCTGTTCTGAAGGTTCCACAGGGCCTGGATCTTAGCTATGGTCCTCCTCCACTGTGAGCCCCCCTTGCTCCAGCCCTGTATATCACTCACATCTGTTGTCGCCAACAGATTGAGTGTGTGAGCACTGAAACAATAAGATATTTAATTCAAGAAATTCAAAGATTATTAGTTAAATCTTAAATGACAAATCTTTATTTGTTAATACTTATTACTTAATAATATTATTAATATATATTAGTAGCATTTAGCACTAGTTTTCGCGAATTCTAAGTACCTGCAGCGGTGTTGAGGCGGCAGACTTGGGTTGTCACCCTCAGCCCTCAGGAGCTCCTGGAGATCCACAATCTCCAAGTCAGGATAATCAGGGTCCATAGGAAGGTTCTCCTGGTCCTGGTTGGACTCACCAAAGGCGTTGAAGGCTGCCACGTAGTTGGTGCCATTGTCCGTAGTGGTGGCCTTCACCTTACCGTGGATGCTAAACTCATGATGAATCTCTGTGATTAGTTTCCCCAGTAACTGGTGAGTTTGCCTTTCCTAAAGACAATAATTTTATTGTTTTAGTCTGTAAATTAAATAATATTTACACCTCATATGTTCTTATGGTTATGAGACTAAGGTATAAAATGACAAAATTTAACTTTTTAATTTTCTTACCTTCACCTCCCTGACCGCCAAAGTTGCATGGCACCTTTTGAGGTTGACCCTGTCAATCCAGTGGACTGTCATTCCCAAGAAGGACCTATTGTGGGCGGTCCAACTGTCGGCTGTAGTGGCCACCCACTTCTGGTGGAAGAGGTTGTTTATCAGTCGAGTCTTCCCCTTTTGCATCAGCTTTTCAATATCCCTGCTCAAAGTCCTCCTTGAGGTGGGATGAAACTCGGGATTAATGAGGTAAAACATCTCCTTCGTGTAAGGATCATCAGCTAAATCCAGTGGCATCATTGAATGAATGAACCACCTAATGATGAAAAAGTAATTAAGTTAATAAA
>JABUQX010036718.1:0-7500 GCA_015478945.1 Trachelipus rathkii
TCCAACAGACAGACAATAATAATAACATATATAAGGCTCACACAACTCCAACTTCTTTCCACACCATATGGTAATGGAACAAGGTAAATAGTATATATAAGATATATATAGAAGTATATATAATAATAATAGGGCAGTATATTTCCCAATGGAATGTTACATCATGAGAAGTAATAAGTATAAAGGAAAAACAGTATATATGGTAATATAACATAGATCCCCACAACCCAACCCAGATCACTAATAATAATAATATATACAAATAAAGGTATAAGAAGGTAGATAATAAATAAAAAGTAATAAAGAAAAGTTTCACTTGAAGCACTGAACCAAAAATCATGCTCTGAGTAAGAAAGATCCTTATACATAAAGCATAAAAGTGCTTCTTAAAATAAAAGTTTAATACTAATGATTTAGTATACTTAAAAATCATATGTTTCATCAAAGTCTCTTATATTTGTAAGATCTGTTAATATAGTCTTAAGAATAAAATATATATATTTCTTTCCATAATAAATACATAAATATTTCTGCACAAACTGCCCAGCATTGAATGTTTGTTTTTTATAATATTCTATCGTTATAAAGAATCATGTTTTATTTTCATTAACCTTCAATTTTCTGTCACAAAGACTGATAATCTCTTTGAAAATAGAACCCAGTAAAAGGTCTGAACCTGCTGCAAAAGCCCAGAACCCTAATCAGAAAATATTATACAAAATAATTATAAGGAACAAAAAACTTTTTGTAATAATACTACTAAATAAACTAGTCTAGTTGATAAGAAAACAGAAAACAACAACAGAAAGATGGGGTAAATGGAAAAGATAAAACAGTTTATTGTAAGAGTGGCTAACACAAGAAACAACAATGTTATTTACTAGTCTGGTTTGATTTGCTACATATATAATAATATATATATATAATGGTAATACATATATATATATATATGTTATATAGTGAGATATGGACATATATATTATTAGCTGTATATATATATGGTATAAAGAGAGAAATAATAACAAAACAAATAGAACTGAATAATAAATGCTGCTAAGGAAATCTGTAACAAATAAACAACAATAACTAAAATGGGAACAACAAGAAGATTTTATGTATAATAAGAATGCTGTACAGAAAGAACTTAATGGTAGTTTGTAGAATGTTGAATAGTACTGGTAAGGTTTTAAAATTTTGTGCGCATAATAACTTTGCAACAAAAAACAAAACAAATAATTTTTAATAACTTTATGAGAAATTTTTAAACATGTAAAAATATATATAGGGAAGGTGGGTAGTTAATAGCAATTTAGTGAAAACAATGTGTTTTTTTCCTAAGGTATTTGTTAAAAAACCAATAAACAACCAGTTATCCTTCAATTTGCCAACACTGAGAATAACACATACTCCATTACCTAAGGTTCAAAGAATTAATGAACCTGAATGTAGCAAAATGTAAGTAAGCAGAAGGGTAATGATAAACTAATAAATCACAATAGTGAGAGAGATAAATATGTTACTAACAAGATTAAGATCAGAGAGAAATAAGAAACAATTAAGAACAAAAGAGACGCTTGATTGTGTTTCAATTAATAAAATATATGTTAAAGATGTTAGTGGATAAGAATAGCTTATATAGCAATATATCCAAGGAAAACAGGGAATAATAAATAGGAGCAATAGTAAGAACAGGTAGTATCACAACAGTTTGAAAAGAAGAAAGAGTTTGAGTTGAGCACAGACTCTGAGGAACACCACCATCGATAGATTTAAAAAAGAACGGTGACCGTCTATAACAATTACTGAGCTACTATAGAGCGACCGGATAGAAAATCATAGAGAAGGATTGACACCGAAAGAGTGCAGTTTAAAAACCAGTCAAAGCTTTGTATTAGACCAGCGCCACAGGATAAGATTCATCGAAATCCCAAAGAGCAGAGGACCAAGCGCTTCTTACGAAGCCATACTGGCAATCGGAGATGAGGTTTAAAGAATTAAATATTTTATGGAAAGATTCGAACACCTGTGGAGGGGAGGAAGTTAAAAATATTGGGAGGAGAGTTGGAGGGTTGAGAGGAGTCGCGTTACTTCGGGATAGACTGAGAGAACTTCCATTTACAGCAGGAATGGAAGGTGGAAGTGGAAAGGCAGATACGAAACAGTTTACCAAGGCAGAGTACAACAACGCGAGGGATACCATTAATTAATAGATCAATAGATCATGGATGGGCAGGAGGGTGGTGGGGAGGGCAGGTTTCTTTACTGATTTACTGTTTTAGGTTAAGCTCACAGGGAGCAGGAATACCATTTTTAGAAGAAATTACAATGTTAATCATAAATGAGTTGGAGGTGGAGGAGTGGAGAGGTGGAGGGGTAGAGAAGGCAGAATAACTTCGGAATCTTCTAAAGTCGAGTTAGAGACAAAGGTTTGAGAGAAGAGATCAGGTTTAAAAAGAACGTAAAAGGGCAATTGTGTCTTTGGAAGATCCTAGAGGAGAGAAAGAGAAAGAAGCAAAGTAAGAGTTGAGTGTGAGGGAGGAAGAAGAACCAGAAAAATCATTACATTTTCTACGGAGGAGAGGTTTTAGTATCACGGAGAATAGATTTTGTACGATTTAGGGATGAAATATAAATTATACGATTTTCTGAAGTTTAAAAACTGAAAACTGAAGTGCAAAAAAAAAAAAAAAAATTCCGTTAGTGCGAAAGATTAAAAGAGATAGTACAGAAGGATACAGAGGAAAGGTGATTGGAGGAATCCAGAAGAGGAAAGAATAACAGAATAAGAAGGATTTGAAGGAGGGGGTCTAGCATTAAAAGGCGACTCATCCCTAAGACGATCAGGGATACGATTATATATATATATATATATATATATATATATATATATATATATATATATATATATATATATATATATATAGAGTGATATATATATTTTAAAATATAAATATATATATATATATATATATATATATATATATATATATATATATATATATTTATTGCATATATATATATATATATATATATATATATATAAAAAACAGATATATATATATATATATATATATATATATATATATATATATATATATATATATATATATATATATATACCGGTATATATATATATATATATATATATATATAGATAAGTATATATATATATATATATATATATATATATATATATATATATATATATATATATATATATATATATGGCCAGCTTTTCGATTATCCGTCATATGTATCCCCAAAAACTACTACAGCTAAATGTGCTGAATACATTGCTGGAATCCTGGCAAAATTTTATTGAAAAAAAAGATATAAAAAAGAAAAAAAAAAAAAATAATAAAAATAAAATCATATCCTGTTATACCTACTAAATCAACATAAAATGAAATACATTTAAAACTTTGTAAAATTTGGTTCGAAAATGTAAAAAAATAAAAAAATTAAACATAAAATTAGCTATTTTTTTGGGAGGTGCTGGACATAGTATATTATTATTATTTGTAAAGGCACATACAAGCAATTTAGGGGCCTGAGCCGACGGGGAACACAGGGGGGACGTTTTCCATACCTCGTAGGGGAGGGGGAACCCCCGCGACACCCAAACACCAAAGAGCGGGGGTTCCGGAGACCGGGAATTAGTCCTACCCCGTAGTTCCTCGGAAGGCCGAGAGACCCCGACTCCTGCCATCGGTGTGGTATACCCTTGGGGTATTCCTCTTTAGTTAAAAAAGCAAAATTTAATAGAAAGTCTATTTATTTTAACAAGTGACTACGAAAAGTCAGGGATCAGTTCCTCTAATATATATATATATATATATATATATATATATATATATATATATATATATATATATATATATATATATATATATATATATATATATATATATATATATATATATATATATATATATATATATAGGTCCTTATGAGTTTGACTCAGTCAGTTTTGATTTTTTTTTTTAATATATTGTTACTATATGATACCAAACAATGAATTATGTGTCTTGATTAAGATTCAAATGTTCTAGAAGTATTTTTAAATAAATTTAAAAACTACATTTATGTTAAATATTGCTTTAAAAATGAAATATCTCAAAAGGTACGACACTTACAGAAAAACCAATTTGGAATTAGCATATAAAGCTTATTACAAAATGTAAAAAAAAATTAATAAATTAAATACACCAAAAGCAGACACTCTTTACAGAAAATCCACTACATATTTGAATCATGGGTATGCTTATTACTAATATGTAAAAAAAAAAAAATAGTTACGATGATGAGGGTAGACGTTAGTCGTAGGTGGAGGGCGGAGGAATCGCCGGCGAGCCCAACATTCAAAGAGCGGGGGACCTTGTCTCTCCCCGGAGGGGCCATCCTACTTGCGCCATTCCTCTCGGAGCGTTTGAGATCCTGGACTTCCGTTATCGTTTATCACTGGGTATTCCTTTAGTTGTGCACAAGTACTTAAAGTTTTGATCCGTAAATCAACCATATATTTTTAATCACAACTGCTACCACGAAACATTGCCGCACTATATAGTATAATATTAAAATAAAAATTCAAAATCTGACCATTGTGTAAAATATAAAAGGTCATATATATACATATGATATATGTATATATATATATATATATATATATATATATATATATATAAGTATATAGGAGTATATGGTATACATATATATATATATATATATATATATATATATATATATGTTATAGCAGAATCGTTTTGTTTTTACGACCGCCAGCTTTGATTTTTTTTTTGTATATTCAGGTTATGATCCAACAGTCAATTTGGCAAGATTTTATGATTAAAAATATAGGACCAGGTTTGCATGCATGACTCAACACTTTTTTTTTTAATCCAAGCATCACCTGGCAAAACCGCAAAAGATAAGAGAGGTTGGGGTTCTCGCCTTTCCTGAGACCGATGAGGTAGACTTATTTCCTTCCCGTGGAGGAAAGTCTCCAACCCTGCCTGCATTGGTGTCAGGTCTTCCACCTTCCCGCGGTTATGGGAAATCAGTCCCCCTGTCCCCGGCCGTCGTGCCTGGTTCCTTAAATTTTTATTTTTGCTTTATTATTTTCTTTTATTAATTTTTTTTTACTTTGCAAGTTTTATACGCTGATTTCAAATATGCAATTGGTTTTTCTGTGTGGTACTTTTCGAGATATTTCATTTTTTTAAATTTTATTGATATAAATGTGATTTTTAAATAATTATTTAAAATATTTCGAACTTTTGAATCATGTCCATCACCACTGAAATTTATTGTTAGTATCATATACTAGCAATATGTTAAAAAAAAAATCAAAACTGACGGAGTCTTAAAACATAATATAATGAGAGAGGATAAATATATAAAGAGAGTATATATATATATATATATATATATATATATATATATATATATATATATATGTTATATATATATATATATATATATATATATATATATATATATATATATATATGATATAAGTTGTGGGCGTGTATGGTGTAGCGCTCGCATTTTATAAAAATCAAATCGACATTCAGGAGTGCACAACATTTGTGTCTGATATTCTCATGTGTACAGTTGTGAGCTTGAACCGGCCCTCCCAAACCGGTAGTTAAAAAATTTTCAGGAAAGCCAGACGGTAGGTAACCCTTGTTTATTTGATTAAACGTGAAAACGAATCGGCAGTTAAATTTGACTAAGCAGAAAATTGGTGGTTCAAATTTTGGCAGCTCACCATTGCATATATACGGTATATTGTTTATTTATCTTTAACGTATGTGTAAGCACCTATGTTAAGTCTACACACCACTAATAATAACATAGAAATATATATATTCCAATATTAATTTTTCAGGATCAACTGAAAACTTAAAAATGTTGGCAGCCCTGCAATAAGCAAACTATGCAAAAGCGTAGTTACATAATAAAAAGTTACGTCAAAAATAACTCAAAAGACAATCCCTTTATGTTTTATTTCAAACGTTATTAACTAATTATCTAATTGAACATTTTTTCTCTCTGAGTTACAGATATATAGCATATCGTGTTGTTCTTCAACTTTAATTTTATGACTAAACAAAAATAGCAACCATTCTGTTATCATTATGCTGCATAGCATGTGAACACAGAGGAAACGTGCGCTGCACAATGAATACATGACTATATCAGTTCTGTCTGTAGCTTTTAATCATTAGACTCGAGTTATTTGTGCACTTAGGTGCAAGTTTGTTGCTATGGTTGGTTTGACTCATTTATTATAAAAATTTCAGCCATTGTAAAGGTATCAAAAAAAACTATTTCTTCTAATCATCTATCGAAACCGGTTTTTGTTTTGATGGTTCTTATGCATACTGCCATTTTAAGAATAATCTTTGGCGATCAATAAAAGAACGGCGTTGTGCGTGCCAACAATACTTTCAGTCCTGTCCTTTTAGTACCGTTTTAGTTAGTCATATTTCATTTGTTTCTTTGTTTCATATTTAATATACTCTTATATTTATAGTTTTCCTTACTCATTTGCACCAAAAGTTTATTAAAGAGGCGAAAAGAAAAACACAAGAGATTGGAAAGGAAGAAATGAAATTGGCATCAACTTTAAAAAGAGCGGAGAGTTCTACTCAGTCTCTCGTATCGGCTGAACCTTTCCCACACCCTCCTAAACCCCCACCCCCAAAATTCCTTTTACTCCATCCTCCTCAACCCCCCTCTGTTTGATTGTTATTATTTCTATCACCAATTGTTGAACTTTAAATAATAGTGTTTCAATCACATTATTATTATTATTATTATTATTATTATTATTATTATTATTATTATTATTATTATTATTATTATTATTATTATTATTATTATTATTATTATTATTATTATTATTATTATGCGATTACATTGTTAAAAAGTCTAGTTAAGTTATCGTTTGTACATTGCTTAAAGACTATTGCGTGTAGAAAACAGTTGAGGCATACTGCTGAGTATATTACATCTACAGAAATAAAATGTTTTGAGGCCGCGTTCATAAAACGAAAAAGAAAAGAAAAACATTGTACAGTTACTAAAGCGATTGTGATTGCTATATCTGCTGAACTTTGGAAGAGAGTTTTCATACTTGGACATAGATTTTCTGTTAAAAACTCTTTATGACGAGTTTTATGAATATTTATTATTCTGCTTAATGATAACTTTAATATTTTAAAAGAGAAAACAATAGTATATTAGTAATTAAAAAAGAGGCCCAAATGAGATTTATGAATGTGAGATTAATGCAATACAGTGAAACTGGCAAAACGCTGCTTATACTCTTTGAACTTTCAATTGGGACATTAAACGTTCAAGGCAGCTGGCAACGCTCTCTTGATTGTATTTGGGATATAGAATTCCAGTTCGTTTTATTTTCATGCTCATGAAAGGAAATCCAGGACTTCTTCTTCTTCTCTTGTCAAAAGTTAACGCATTTTCGATAATATA
>JABUQX010036718.1:12500-17500 GCA_015478945.1 Trachelipus rathkii
ATAGAAAGATAAAATTGGGAGAACACAAAAGAAAAAGGATAAATAGGACTGGAGGAAGAGCACGGAGCTTGAGTTGACTCAAAGTCTTATTTTCAAATATTAATTACTTTTTAAATTTTATTTGTTTTTAAAAAAATAATTTATTTTTTCAAAATTTTTATTTATTTTTTGTTTTATTTGTTTAAAACATTTTGTTTTTACTAAAAAAAATTTGCTTTTCATGTTTATAACTTAAAAAATTTGCATTTTTACATACCCTAAAGCAGTAAATCAGTAAATCAAACCCCCCCTACCCTCCCCACCCCACCCGTGATCTATTAATCTATTGAATCTATTTTTTCACGTCCTATTTTGTTTAACATAACACAAAACTTTTATTCCTTTTTATGTTTTATAACGTAAAAAAATACATTTTAACACACCCTAAAGCAGTAAATCAGTAAATCAAACCACCCACCCTGCCCTCCCCACCCTATCTGTGATCTATTGATCTATTGATTCAAGTCATATTTTGTATAACATAACACAAAACTTTTATTCTTTTTATGTTTATAACTTAAAAAATGTTGCGTTTTTACACACCCTAAAGCAGTAAATCAGTAAATCAAACCACCCACCCTAACCTCCCCACCCGTGATTTATTGATCTATTGATATATTGATTCAAATCATAATTTGTATAACATAACAAAACTTTTTATTCTTCTTATGTTTTATAACGTAAAAAATTTACATTTTTACATACCCTAAAGCAGTAAAAAGAAAAAAAATCAGTAAATCAAACCACCCACCCTGCCCCTCCCTACCCCATTGATCTATTGATCCATTGATTCTTATTGATTCAAGTCATATTTTGTATAACATAATTGTTATTATTTTTATGTTTATAACGTAAAAAATTTACATTTTACACACCCTAAAGAAGTAAATAAGTAAATCAAACCACCCACCCTACCCCATCCGTGATCTATTGATTCAAGTCATATTTTGTATAACATATCACAAAACTTTTATTCTTTTTATGTTTATAACGTAAAAAATTGCGTTTTTTACATACTTTAAAGTAGTAAATCAATAAATCAAACCACCCTCCCCTACCCTCCCTCCTCCCCTCCATCCACCTTACCATGATCTTTAGATCTATTGTTTCAAGTCACCATTTCGAGTATCATTGGATGAAACATAACATAAAAAACAAGTTCTGTTATAGCACGACCAACGAAAATATGCTAGCGTAACAAAGCGTTTTCACATTAATAAAGCTAACATAGCATCACCTGAACTAAGAAATATAATGTACAACAACAAACCTAGCATACCTTACGTATGAATAAACTGGCAACATTAACAAAGTTCCATACTTAAACAACAGTAAGTAACTAACACAGGGCGCGCACTAAAAAAAACGTAACCCTATTCACACTTTTTTCGAATATATCTCTAACATATCAATGTTAATTTACATTAACATGGTAATAGTTAACAAAAATTTATCATAACAACAAAGCTTTTTTACATTAACATAGTAATATTTAAAAAAAAATTACCATAACCTTACCTAACTATCATAATACCTAACGGATAAATGCAAACATAGTAAAGTTTTATCCTCTGTCAATCTGAACTATGAACATAACACACAACAATCAGACGAATAATCAGTTATCATTAACAACTTAACCAGTAAAGCGAACATATGGGAAGTAAAACAAGTTTTCATTTTTTATAACATAATTTTCACTGAAAAGAGCGTTATATAAATACATAAAAATATATAAGTTTTATTTTAAATATATTAAATCATCTAAGCAGGGAGACATAGGATTCAACATAAATTAAGCAAATTCTATATATCTCCAGAGATTCAACTTCCTTTGAAAGGATGTATGTATAAATGCATTCTGCATCACTAAACCATTTTCTGCATATTTTGGTTCGATAGTACTCATTCTCTCATGCCTGAGAGAAGTAAACTTATCCATGTTGCTAGTTATTAGCATACTCCTGTATACCCCATTATATGGTTAATCACATGTTTCAGTGTAAATATCGTAGATTACTCCATGAGCTATATGTATTAAGTCCTCAAGTATGTCAACATCGTTAAGATGCGATGTTAATTCGTTTTTTATTTTAATCAAAGCTGTAATATTCTCAAATGTTCGAACTGTGAACCCTATACATGTACGCCAGAATGTGGCATTATCGAGAGACTTCCAATAGAGGCGTACATCAAGGCTTTTAATATTGTCACACGACGAGAAACAACATCTATTCTATTTGAACCTCTCACACTGTCTCCACAGCTAGATATTTCAATACGAGTCGATACATCTGATGACACTATCCTTTAACCATGCCTACCTGTGATAATCAATAATCTTGCATGAAATCCTTCAATAGAAATGAATAAGCGCTCTATTTATTTGTCCTTCGCCGCTGGAATTCAAGCGAATGCTATCGGATCCATCTTGTTTACGTATAATTAAAGACACATCATTGGAATAACGAGCGGCCTCGTAAAGATATCGACAAACAGCGTAGAGGCTAGGGGTGAGAACAGAAGTTCATACGTGCCAGCACAGCGAAAAATGTCTACTGACGAAACTCAGTGTATAAAACAATCCTCAGATGTAAATGACGGTTCTTTCTTTCATCAATTCAGAGGAAAGTAAACAGATATGGACGTACGAACGAACCATATCAGTTCAAACGGGTATATATTCTCGCTAGACAAACAACAACCAATAAGGACAAAAACATGTTTAAAATGGTACAATGCATATGCAAACAAACCTATTTACAGCCCCCAAATTGATATGAAAACGAGCTTACAAAAAAAAAAGAGGAATAATAATAATAATAATAATAATTAATAATAATAATAATAATAATAATAATAATAATAATAATAATAATTAATAATAATAATTAAAGATATATATATATATATATATATATATATATATATATATATATATATAGTAATTATATATATATATATATAATATTATATATATAAAATATAATATATATATATATAATATATATATACCGGTATATATATATTTAACTATATTTTATCATATTATTAAATATTTATTTTATATTTCTGTATAATATATATATATATTATATATATATATATATATACTGTGTTAAAAGCAGTAAGTTTTAGTGTATGTAAAAAATTTAAATTTTTTACGTTATAAAACAAAAAGAATAAATTTTTTTTGTTATGTTTATACAAAATATGACTTTGAATCAAATAGATCAATATATCACGGATGGAGATAGGGATGGGAGGGCAGGGTTGGGTGTTTAATTTACTGACTTACTGCTGTAGGGTATGTAAAAATGCTAATTTTTTACATAAAACATAAAAAGAATAAAAAGTTTTGTGTTATGTTATACAAAATCTGACTTGAATCAATAGGTCAAAATCAATAGATCACAGGGGGGGGTGCGAGGTTAGGCTGTTGCGGTGGTTTGTTTTTACTGATTTCTGGCTCTAGGGTGTGTAAAAAAGCAAATTTTTTAAGTTATAACATAAAAAGAAATGTTTGTGTTAGTTATCCAAATATATCATGGATGGGTTGGGGATGCTCAGCTTGGTGATTTGATTTACTGCTTTATGGTAATGTAAAAAAAAGTATTTTTTTTAATTTATTAAACATAAAAAGAATAAAAGTTTTGTGTTATGTTATTACAAAATATGACTTGAATCAATAGATCAATAGCACAGTAGGGTTTGATTTACTGATTTACTGCTTTAGGGTTATGTAAAAAAATGCAAATTTTTTAAGTTATAAACATGAAGAGCATAAGATTTTTTTAGTAAAAACAAAATGTTTTAAACAAATAAAACAAAAAATAAATAAAAATTTGAAAAATAAATAATAAAATTTAAAGTATTTAATATTTGAAAATAAGACCTTGAGTCAACTCAAGCTCCGTGCTCTTCCTCCAATCCTATTTATCCTTCTTCTTTGTGTTCTCCAAATTTTATCTTTCTATGTCAATTTCCAAGGTTTTGGGGCTCAGCCCCAACACCATGTGAGCGTAGCGACATGTAACTTCGTGTGTGACGAAGTTACTTTATAAGAAAGGTGTATACCACGTTTCGTCCTTCTATGTCAGTTTCCAAGGCTTTGGGGCACAGCCCTATCCCTCAATGGACGTAGCGTCATGTTACCTCGGCTGTACCGAGGATAACATAAGAAGGGTGTATACCAAGTTTCATCCTTCTATGATCATTTTCAAAGTATTGGGTGCTCAGCCTCAACACCATATGAGCATAGCGTCACTTTACTTCGGTTGTACCGAGGATACATTATAAGAAGGGTGTATACCAAGTTTCGTCCTTCTACGTCAATATTCAATGTTTTGGGATCAGCACCCCCTCTGGGGAGGGTGCACGGCCTTTTAACTTTGACTGCACCGAGGATGCCTTATAAGAAGGGTGTATACCAAGTTTCAGCCTTCTACGTCAATATCCAATGTTTGGAGGTCAGCACCCCCTCCGGTTACGTCACCCCCGATGGGGTGTCAAGTTTGCGAGAGATTTTATGAAGCAAACTCTATCCGGTGCTTGGTGCGGTGCGGGGCGGTGTCAACGCTTTGAATAACAATTATACATACATAATTAACAATAAAAAAAAATAAAAAAAGTAAAAAAAAGATAACTTATTTAATGATACCTTAAATATTTCGATCCACCCTTATTTATTTATTTATTCATTTATTTATTTATTACTTTTAATTATTTTTTATTTTTCCGTCTCTCACGCAAACCTTACCCGGGTAGATATATATACGCAGAAAAAGTGAAAGTGAAAGTCATTTCCCGGGTTTCAAGGAGGCTATCTCGGAATCTGTCCACCCACTACTACCACATAAGTCAATTTTGGCAAAACTGTGGGGCTAAGAACCACTAGCACTGCTGGCTTCTCAAGGTTTTTGAGGTTCTATCTCTCAAATTCATATATTAATGCTCAAATT
>JABUQX010036718.1:25000-37500 GCA_015478945.1 Trachelipus rathkii
ACTGTGACCGTCATGATTTAGTTTTATCTATATTTCGAGAATTATATATATATAATATATATATATTTTATATACTATATATATCTATTATATATATATATATATATATCTATATATATATATATATTATATACTATATAAGTAAACAAATGTCCCAAATGTTTTTGAGATTTTATAGAGTACGAATAGATTTTTGCGATAAATGTCCCAAAAGTACTAATTTTTGGGATTTATTGTTTTTTGGGGTAAAATATTCACTACGAATACCCCGGGTATCCCGCCCCGAATGCATGAGTCGGGGTCTGCTCGGCCTCCTAGGTGGATCTAAGCGGGAGGGGACTAATCCCCCCTCCCGGGATGGTCCCCGGAACCCCGCTCTTTGGTCTTGGTTCGCGGGGTTCCTCCGACCTCCCTCCGGGTTGAAAGTCTCCCCCCCTTCTCCCCCAGTCGGCTCGAGCCCCTAAAAAGGGTAAATACTCATTATATATATATATATATATATATTATATATATATATATATATATAATATAATATATATATATATATTATATTATATATATATCCTATATATTACTATATATATATAATATATATATTATATTTACCTTATTGACTTTGGAATGCTGAATAGTTCAAAAAAATTTCATGAAAGCGGTCTCTCGTGTATGATTTCTTTGTTGAATAAAATACGCAGTATGTAAGCCGACTAATTTTTATTCTCCTTCCTCTCTTAGGTTGTGATTTTAATGAAACAAGTTCCTTTCAATCGTATTTGTGTGTGCTCCTGTATTAGGATCCCGGAAATTATAAGAGTGATTAACAGTCAAATGGTTAAAACTTTTTTTTATGTCTTTGTACCCTTTCCAACAGTCAGAAATTATTGTTGTACCAGGTAAAATGTTTTCTTCAATGAGAGATGCAAGAGTGGCACTATCACGTTTTTCTATTGGAATTAAAAAACATTTATTGGAATTACGTTGCACACCTCCAAAAACCCACTGAACATCACGGAACTTTCCTCTATTATATTTGCGTTTTCCAAACGCACTCTCATCAACCTCTATGATTGTCCCTGGACCTCCAATCTTTTCAGAATTTGACAGTATATGGTAAATACAAATTTCTCTACAAAACGAAAACCAATCGTTTGTCGTTACCTGAGAAATTTGTAGGAAAAATTTAACTTGAGTAAATGTACACTCTTGAAGAAAATAAAAAACTAATAATAGTACTTTTTCGTAACTTAAACGGACTTTTGAAAGCCAAAAATTAGGTCCTGTAGAAGTATAAATATACGAGCACTTAACACATCTAAAAATAAATTTATTACTTAATTTAGTAATATAACACTTAGAATCACATTTATCACATTTTCTTTCCTGTAAGATTAGCTTATAAAATTGAAGGAAGGCAAGCAAATTATTGTCATCATTAAGTATATCATTCACACACTGGAGCGACATTTTTAAACTAATTTCAATGAGGTGAAAACACCTATTTATAGACAACGGTGTGTTAAATTTCCAAAATAAAACTCAACATTTAATATTTAATATATATATTATATATATATATATATATATATTATATATATATATATATTATATATATATATAATATATATATATATATTATATATATCTAGAGATAATATGATAACTTAAAAATTACGTCACATTACGAGCAGCGAGACTGTGACGTGTGGCGTCTGACTTCACGCCAACCCATCGGAGATTATTTATAGTTAACAGTGTTACGGTAAGAATATATATACTAAGCCTATATATATATATAGTATTATATTAGTATATAATATATATATTACCTACTATATATATATATAATATCTATTATGATATATGATATATATATATATATATATATATATATATATATATATATGTTTGAATTTTATTTTATTTTTTAATAAATTTTTTTTTAAATACAATATTTAGTTTAATATATACGTAATTAAAACAAATATTTCATTTTTGAAAAATTATTTTATGTAAATTTAGCTGAAGCCAAATGTCACTCTTTCGTGTTCGACAAACTATACTTATATAGATGGGTAACAACGATATCCGATAACTTTCGATTATTGGAAAAAACAATCGACCGGGATTTTTAACAACTTTTGAGAGTCTGTAACTTTTTTTCCTAAAGAGAGCACCTATTTTTGTTTTCATTATTCTTCATTACTATTTTTTTAGTTACTAAGTATCTGTGATTTTTATAAAAATTGGGGATGAAGCCCATCTGTACTACTATTACCAAAAAAAAATTCGGTAATAGTAGAGCAGAACCATGATATCACAGATTTTTATAAAGATCACAGGATAGACAAAAAATAATAATGAAGAATAAAAAGAAATTAAAATGACTGACGTCTTTAGGAAAAAGTTGCAGCCTTTCAAAGTTGTTAAAACCTCATAGGCTTTTGTTATTGTTGAACTGACTAGAATACCATCTTATCGCATATTACGAAATAATGTAAAAAATGATTTTGCAAACTGAATTTTTATATATATTATATATATATATATAATATATATATATATATATATATATATATATATATATATATATATATATAATATATATATATTATATATATATATATATATATATATATATATATATATATATATTACTTTTTCACTGATTTTGTAATATATCTATCGTCTGTAGTCTTCTCTTTACTCATGCTTTGTATAGTCGCCTATTTCGTAAAGTGTGCTATAGTGAAGTTCCACTCAGTCGGAGTATAAGAAAAGAATGAGATTTTTCAAAACTTTGAGAGGCTGTAACTTTACTTCCTAAAGACAGTCACCCATTGTTTTTTTTTTTTTTTTATGCTTCATTATAAATATATTTTAGTCTATAATGTGATTTTTATAAAAATCCATGATGGAGAGGTTCTGCCTGAATATTACAAAAATTGTAAATATTTAACATATAAAATTTGTATCAACAAATTCTTTGAAGTTTTTTTTATTGATTTTTGTAAGTATATTTTGTCTTTAGTTGCAATAAAAATTTAAAAGATAATGCTCCGAAAATTTTAACCTCACTGATGAAATTATGGTTTATGTATTCATGTAAGGATAATGTCATCGATATTTTTTTTTATTATTATTAATATATCAATATCATTTTTTTGATAATCAATAATTTTTAATGTATAAACAAAATGTACATAAATAATTAAAAAAAAAAGTAAATAATTTTGTAAGACCAATTTTTTGTATACAATATGATAAAAAAATGACTAATATAATAGTGGTACACAAATTATATATATATATATTATATACTAATATATAAAATAAATAACAAATATAAAAATATATAATATAATATATATATATATATATATATACTAGTATAATATATATATATATATATATATATATATTTAACTATATAATATTAATATATTATATATATATATAATATTATATATATATATATATATAGCAATTATATAATATATTCGTAAACTTAGCAATATAAATAATAAATTAATGAAAATATAAAATATTAGATATAGCAATATATATTATATATATATATATATATATATATATATAATATATTGATATATATATATATATCATAATATATATGATACTGTATAGTAAAAAACCATCTAGTTAAGTCTGTTTAAGTAATGTAGATCCATCTCGGTTCAGTTTATATACTATAGCATCAAACTATTCATATAGGTTAGGTCGTGGGTTTATGTTATAAGTTTTATTATTATTACACACAGTAAATCTTTGTCTACTAAAAGCAGGAACCTAAACCAAAGACCTACCTATATGCATTGTCGAGGCTCGAACCTAACTAGATGAATCTAGCATTGCCATAAATATAGACCTAAACCTAGATGATCTTCATTGCTGTAAATATAGACCTAACGTAGATGGCTTGACTGTTCCTATATATATATATTATACTAATATATATATATATATATTATATATATATATAGTAATATATATATATATCTATATATATTATCATATATATATATTAGTATATATTATATTATATATATATAATTTATAATTTTTTTTTAATTCTAGCCTATATCTTACATAAGATAATGGTGTTACAAAAATTTTTAATTTTTAATTTAAGAATTATATATATATTATTTAAGTACATTTTGTCAATAAAATTAAATTGTTGATAATTATGAAAAAATTGATTATCAAAAAATAATGATATCAATGTATCAGTAATCTGAAACAAATTTTGAAAGTGTTTCTTTATCCTTACATGAACGGAATGAAGCCTAATTGTTATGATTTTTGCAGCTTTATTTTTTATCAAAAATATAAACTTAAAATGTATGAAAATCAATAAATAAAACTTCAAAGAATTTGTTGATACCATTTTTATACATTAAATGTTTATAGTTTTAGTACAGTATTCATGTTAGTTAGATTATAGACCCTCTGTAATTACCTTTTATTGTTTCAAGAGTATAAGAATAACCATGAGCCTTATGAAAAGAACTGAAATTTTTTAGGTTTGGATATTTAAAACCACATTTAGCCATAGCCTATGGTATTTGTGATACTTTGGTGTGTGACTACGGATAACTGGGAAGCAGAAGACAATCATCTGGGATTTTCTTCATATTAAGAAATACTTATAGAAATACTTATAGAAAATGTGCTTCAATGTATGAAATGTATAATATAAGTTAACAGCAAATTATTGATTCCAAATAAGCTTTTACTATTAAAAAATTATATATACTATTTTTATAGAGGAATACTGTTATTTTTAATTGTGTGTTATCAGTACTGAAGTTGATACCAATATCAATTTTGAAATTGATGAATATTGGGAATTAGTCAGCATCACAACTCAACAATAATAGAAATTTTTTACCCTATTGAAGCTATGAATAAAAAATGCAAAGAAATGGATTAGAGAAGGTTTAATATAGTGCATAACAGCAAATTGTTGCAAGATAAAAAAGAAGAAAAATTTGAATAAAAATATTATTATGGAAGTATTCAAGAGAGACATAGGCACATTTTTGTCAATATAAATCCTTATTTCATAAATTTACAACTGTTTTTTAGTAGTTAATATATATATTGTAATTTACTAAATTTCCTTTTCTAACAATTTTTTTTTAGTGTAGATTAATAAAAAATCATTATAAGTTTGAGTTAATTATTAAAAAAATTTCATCTAAGAAGAATAGGGTAACATTTACCTAATATTTATATTGACATCAATATTTATATGTTTAGAAATCATTAATGGCAATATTCCTGTACAATAATAGCATAATATTTTACTAGTGAAAACTTGAATGTAAAAAGTTTGCCATGGTCTTTTATTATACTTTTCATAAATTAGAACACATTTCCTGTCTATATTACTTGATATGAATGAAATTCCAGATGGCTGTGCCGCTGTGTCCTTCTTCAGTTACCTAACTGGGAAGTAACTATGTATATACTTATATATATATATAGGATTATGTAAGGAATTTGGCTTCATTTTGCTTTAGTAACTGGGTAGTTAATTGTGTTGTAACAAGAATATATTGGCAGATAGGGTAGGCTGAATTATGCAAAGAATGCGAGGTACTTCCTCTCAGATTTTTTAAAATTTACAGAAAATTCTAATATGTTATTAACATTATAATGAAGTGTAATTGTGAAATAATTAAGTGTTGGAAATGCATGCAATATGATTTAATATGTGCTCTGTGCCACTAATGATTTTACGGGAAAATGCCATTTATAGTTTTGTTGAAATTGGTTTGCAATTTATTTGATGCAAATTAAATGTCTTTATTACTCCTTTAAATCTAAATTTACATAAGTTTTCCTAAGTGCCAACTTTGTCAGAAACTTCATTCCGATAAAACAGAAAAAATTTATATTTCGATGATGTAACGTAGTGTTCGGAAAGACAGGAAACAATCATGTTGGATAATATATCATTAGAATTGGTTTAAAGTCTTGTCAGATATGTTTATTAGCTGCTTAACCAACTTTCTTTTTAATTCTATGCTTTTTTTTTTTTTTTTTTTTTTTTTTTTTTTTTTTTTTTTTTTTTTTTTTTTTTTTTTTTTTTTTTTTTTTTTTTTTTTTTTTTTGAAGGCACTAGGCTTTGTTTTGACTTTTGACAGGTAACGAAGATATTGCGAGATTATTATTATTATTATTATTATTATTATTATTCTCATAATAGTAGTTGTACTTTGTACTTTTATTTTCCCCCTTTTTTTTTTAAATTTGCAATTTGTGAAAAAATCTGGTGGCAAGTAAAAGTTGTGTGTACTGTATCAACAATTTTGAACAAAGTCTATTAATTTAAGTTTTATTTCAATTGTTAAGGCACAATTTTCAAAGTTTTCCCTATTAAATATTATGAAGTAGCTATATTCCTTTAAGTTTACTAGTTATATTTATTTTTTGTTGACAGGTAGAGAACAGTTCACACCTTTAATCTTGGATGCTCTACTTTCATCAGAGGACTCTGAATTGATCAAAACTTGCTAAACCCTTTTTACAAAATGTGAAATTTGAAATCGATTCATAATTTATACAATCTTAAAGCTTTTTATGTGTTTTAACGCGTTGTTCTTTTATTAGCACATACATTTAACCGTTACTTTCATTTTAATTTGTATTATATGGTTAGAGATTTTATTTTATTATTTTTTTTATATATATAGACGATGATAGAAGCAACACTAGTTTAAAATTATGCTAAAAAAGTTGTTTGGTAAAAAAAAGAAAAATTATTACATCTTTCTCTATTACAGTTGATTTAAGGATCAAAATCTCATCGTAAAAGAGCTGAAATTTCCAGAGCTTGATTCACAAACTGTCAGTTAGGTAATGTAATTCCCATGTAATGTGATAATGCTGATGTGCCATTAGAGCCTGGAGTATTGGCAGAGGTACATCTTGAACCTCTCTCCAACCATTGAATTTCAGAACCAGGCAGATCTGTTAATTTTTTGTATAACAAGAGCTGTAAAGTCTTTCAAAATTATACTTAAGGAATCGAAAAAATGCTGCTGTTATATACAAAACTTATCTATGTGAACTAGAACTTTCATTCTCATAAACTTGAAAACAAAGCATAAAAAAAGGTCGAACCCCAAATTGCTGTGACCTCAAAGAAGCCCATATTTTGATGTGCACATCAAAATGTGGGCTGGCTGCTTTGAGGTACATCTTTGGATACTATCTTTAAAGTTCAACCTTTTTTGTACTTTGTTTTTACGTTTTTGGGAATGAAAGTTCTTTTTCACAAAGATAGGGTATTTAAATAATGGCAGCATTTTTTTCACCAGAAATGAAACTGCATCATTTTTTCAAAACCTGAAGTGAAAATGTTTTCAATGGTATTCTTTTTGTTTCTTAAGATTTTAATTAATTTTGTCTATTACTATTTTCATATTTCATGCAGTTTATTTTCTTATTATTATTTTGTAAATTATTTGTTTTATTTAAAACTGTAGCGTAAGGTGTACAAATATTTTTCTTAAATTTGACTAAATTCAGGAAACGCAACAAACTCAAATTTAAATTAGTTCATTGATCCATTTATATCCATGAACTATTTTGAATTTGAGTTCTTTGTGTTTTCCAGTTTTAATGGAATTTAAGAAAAATATTTGTATACCATATGCTGCAATTTTAAAAACAATTAGTCCATTCTCCTTTACTTTCAAGTCTAGGGATACTATTATTGTGCACAAATTCGTTTTGGAGTAATCCCCAAGAAAGTTTTGTGACTACTACATAAATAATTAATATTCTTAGGTTAGTAAAACTGAGTAGCTCTAAAATATAATTCTCACTTATATTAGGTTTTCATAGTAAAAATGCTGTATAAAAGTAGTTAGGTGAAATTTTTATTAAAATTTTAATAGATTTCAAAATATATCGTATAAACTTCGAATCAAAAATAACTCAATAAAACACCCTAAAAAAAAAATAAAAAAATGAAATGAATTTTATTGTTTTTTAAACTTTGGGTTTTCATATTCATATGTAATGTATTATTATTATTTTTTTTTTTTAATATTTTGCTGTAGAACTAAAAATATTAAAAACTTTTGATAGAGTTTAACATAAGCTTTGATTTTCAGCTTCTCATTTTCAGTTTCTACCCTCACTGATTTCTCTCTATAGCAGCTGTTATAAATGACTACCGTCCACCTCAAACCTTAATGCCATGCTCATTCTTTCATGTATACTCTACTGGTACAGTTTTGTAACTCCATTCCTTCTATTATCTCTACTTTCAAGCACTGTGTTTCAGGATGTACCGTCCTTTTAGTCAGAATTGAATTTGTTTTCCACTTTTCCTTCGCAGCTGGAAAAATAACACCTTATAAATTTTTTGTCTGACCAAATTGTGGAACAAATTGAAGTGGTGAGAAAAAAAATTGTAATTTAGAATGTGAAATCATAGTAGATTGTTATGGTGTCTACAATCAAGCAGTCTGTGGTTTTCACATTACTCAAACTACGAAGCGGCATTTAATGACACGTCAATATGGTCATTTATACTTTTTGTGGTGAAAAACAAAACTGCATGAAAGAATTTTGAGGGATTTGATAATTTTTACTTGCCCATAAGATTTAAATTCTGTAACTAATTTCTTTTACTTTCATTTGATTTTTCCCTTGAAATTATGTGTATATCATATATAAATGTGTTTTATAATTCAAAAAATGTTCTAAGTCGTTATTAGAATGGTACAAGCTAATTAACCACAAGTAATTTTCATATACACCTTAAACAGATGGTAATTGTAAACTCTGTAAGGCATGCATGTATAATTCTAATAAAGCAAAGGTATTTATTAATTGTTCAGATTTTTATTTTTTTATAATTTAATTAATTGATAAATTCTTTTCAGGGGAAAAATTTTTCTATGTTAAATCTCTTAAGCTACATCTATATACTGTATTTGGAATACCAACAGAGGATTAACCAAAATGGTGAGAAAGTATTTGTATTTTATTTAAACTTTGTATTTATAATGTTTTGGGAAAGAAAAGCTCCCCACCTCAATCCCCTCTTACCCTTAAGTGAGAGCCAGTCGCAGTGAAAAAAAAATCCCTCCTAGGGCTTCACAAGACCTCGACGGACCCTCATTGTGCTATCTCGTCAATGTTGGGTTCATTCCTTAGGCCAGGCCCACAGCTATACCCTCCTCACAAAACATTGCCATTAACTCCTGTTATGCACATTTATTCCCGCCTCTGCCAAACTCATTCCTTTCCTTCAGACATTACTTTACTCACTCAATCCACTTTTTCTTTGGTCTCCATCCATTCGATTCCCAGCACACTCACCACTATAAATCTGCTCAACCAACCGACTACCATCCATCCTTTCCATATGACTGAATCATCTTAATACACTCGTTTATTCTATCATTTAATCCTTTCTTCACACCACAACTCCCTAATGCGTTCATTTCTCATTATATAAATTCTTCTTACCTAACATGCCCCTTAGATTGTATCTTATATCTGTACCTCTAATTCCACACCATAGTTAGACTTAGTCCTTTTACATCCCTCAAGGATTTAATTGCACCAGCCACCGTCATATCATTCACAACTTTCTTACTGCGCCCTTCAACATCGGCTTTTTTTTTATTCAACATATAGCTATCCTAAATATTTAAACTCGGATGCTTGTTCCAATTACTTACCATCCGACACATGATCTTTCACACCGTAAGACCCCTTCCCCCTCCCCCCCCCTTTCCCCCCACTCGCTACCTTCACTTACTGTTATCCTACATTTTACTGTTTCAACACTGCTCCTTTTTATACACCTCTAGCAATCCTCTCATACTTTTCTTTCAGATTCGCCACACAAAGGCTAAATCATTTGCGTACAATAAAGCTAGTCACCCTCCAACTCCTTCATTTCCCTATCGTTCTAGCACTCCTACCAATCCCCTACCTCTAATTCTTTCATCACCCCAGCCATTTACAAATTAAATACCCAAGGAGATACCACACCTCCCTGCCTCACTCACTATTAATATTAAACCGTTCACTTTCTTCTCCATTTATTCTTTCATACTCTTCACTATCGACATACATACATACATACATACATACATACATACATACATACATACATACATACATACATACATACATACATACATACATACATACATACCTTTGATTCCATTCAGAAGCCTACCACCAGCACCATATATCACTAACACCTGCCACAGAGCTTCCCTACTAATCCTGTCATACACCTGTTGTAATTCCATAAAACCTAAATACAATTTATTCTTTCATTCTCTCAAGCATTTGTTTCAATGGGAAGATTGATTTACACATCCTCTACCTCTTCTAAATGCACCTTTGTTCTTCGCCAATTTACTCTTGTCACTCGACTCACTCTTTTAACCAAAATACCAGCATATATTTTCCCAATAGCACTTGATAAACTAGTTCCCCTGGTCTCCCTTGCATAATGGTACTAATACTGCTCTCCTCCAATCCTTCGGAAATATACCCTCTATAAGCGCTTTGTTACACAACTCCCATTTCCAGTAAAGCACAATGTCGCCTCCATTATTGATCATTTCACCAGTAATTCCATCTATATCTGCTGATTTACCATTCTTCCAACTTTCTCACTCTACATATCACCTCCTCCCTACTAATTACCTCATCCCCAAAATATGTATTTCTTCTTGCACCATCAAACACAGACACGTGACACGTTCACTATCACCTGTCCATTACTGAAAATGTTAAAGCAGATTCTCAAAGTGCTACCCCCACACCACTTTCCTCCCATCTATTTCATCATTTACGAAAGCACCATCCCTATTTTTTATTCCATAAAAATTTCCCCGACTATATTTCGATCCTCCTTCGAGAAAAGCTACTTATTCCCATGTAAACCCCTTTTCATCCTCCTTCCAAATTATTCATCTTACCCTCATTTTTCCTCCAACGATTTGCATATTTTTAGTCTTTCTTTTCCTCATTATATATTTCCATACACTTCTTTCGGACCCTCACATTGACATTTGTCACATTCAACCACTCCTCTTTTTACTTTTTTCCCTTGATCACCTCTTCATTCCACAGCTTCACAAATTGAACATTCTGTGTTTTTCCTTACTTTAGCAACATTTCACATTTCTCTCCTGCACTCTTACTACTCAACAAACGGCTTCCTTTATTTACGTTCCAGAATCTGTTAGTTTCATCTTGGTTAACAATTCAACTGATTTATTACAAGCTCTCTTAAATAATTTCATTCTTATGGCGATGATTCAACTCTTATTCTTCCACTTCAAATCTCTTTCCTTTCCATCCGTGCCCCCACTAACTTCATCTTAAGTAAATCAACAATATTTCCATCCCCAACCCTCTCACTGATTTAGCATCCCAACACATACTGTCAGCATCTCTTATTACCATCTGCACAAAACCATAACAACTTCACACTTCATCCATTCTCTACCTACACCAACTCTAGTATAACTTTATGAATACTTTGTGGTAGACAGAATGTATACTTGTTACACACACGGCCTCTATCCTCATAGAAATCATTCACCATATGCCCCTTCCTACCATTCTCATTTTTTCCCGCAACTCCAAAGTCACCTGTTATGCTATCTTTTTTTTTTTTTTTTTTTTTTTTTTGATCACCTATCCAACCATTTGTACAAGTAGCTCAATCACAATCATCTGAAGCCCCATCCAAAATATCATCTCGATTGTTCCAGAAGTCTATCTTACTCTTCTTCACCTCATCACCCTGTCAGGGTAGAACCATATGTTAACAACAATACCTTGACCTTTCTCAAGCTTAAATTTTAGACGACTATTACATCTAATTTTAAGAGCTCGCATAAGTGCAATAATAAATTACTCATTGATTTCTTCTTTCCCTCTCTCTCATTCCTCTCCATTTCAGCAATCACACATTTCACCTCTCACCACCATTGTTTCACTGCTTCCTTTAATCTTTGTTTTAGTCACAGCAATCAAAATCAATTAACCCTTTCTAAATTCATTCCATCATGCTCTTTCCTCTTCTCCTTACATTTATTATCTTAACATTCCATGTTCGAGGGCATATGTGAAACTATATGTAAGAATATAGTAGTGTAGGGTTTAATAAAATATATAAATATAGCTATATCATATATATATATTATATATATATATATATATATATATATATTTTGATTGTTTATATAATATCTATATTTATATATATATATATCATATAATATCTATATATAGTATATATATATAATTCTATATTATAATTATATATATATTATATATATAATATATATATAGTACGACCAACATCTGGGGGCAACTGAAAGGAAGCAATTGTTAGTGAGTGGCAAAGGAAGGTTTGTGGATGTGCTAAAGTAAGGACAAAGTAAAGAATGTAACAGTGAATGTGGCATGAAATAGGTGAT
>JABUQX010036719.1:0-5000 GCA_015478945.1 Trachelipus rathkii
ACCATAATATAATTAGACCTTATATGAATGTAATATCTGGGCTCCAATTGCAAGTTAAATATAGGAAAATTCTTAGATTTTCCGAATGGCGATTTATTTACCAAATTTCGGAACATGCTTAGTACAACTACGTGGGATAAGAGTTAAAGACCAAAATTGTTTATCATGTGGGAACATTTTAAAGCAATTTAAACGAATTATTCAGTTCAAGTATGTTTTAAGATAAACGCCCATAGGGTGGCAAAGAGAATAACCTGTTGGTGGATAGAGGATAAGAGATGGAGAAATTTAATGAAAGCGTAGATGTTTTAAAATATTCAAAGGTAGTAATATGGAAGATTTTAGAAAAATTATAGGAATAAAGTGAGATATGAATAATAATAATTTAAAGAAAGGCAAAGAGAGAGGCAGAAAATTAATTTTGCCAGAATAGTAATAAGATTCTGAAGAAGTTTTTTAGCTTTTATAAATTTAAAAGTAAGAATAGGACGATTGGGTCCAATTAAAATTGATGAATAATTTAGTGAGTTCAGATATGGAGTATAAGGAAATGGTCAACTTTTTCAATGCTTATTTGCTTCAGTGTTTACTGAGGAAGGAAAGATTAATAGTTTGGAGACTAAATAGTTCTTGGTATGCATGTACCAAAATAGAAGACTTACAGAAATTTGAATTTGATTGTAAAAGATATAAAACGTTTATTAGATCATATTGCTCCAAGTAAAACTGGAGCAGGTATATAAAAAAATATATAATGGTAGAATTCCTGTGGTGAGTAGTAGCAGCTTGCAAAGGCACTGTATTTGATTTTTTAAGCGATCTATAGCATGTGGTGAGGTACCAGATGACTGGAAAATGGCATATGTTGTGCCTATTTATAAGAAAAGGTAGTAAAGGAAAGATTTGGGTAATTATAGGCCAGTTAGCTAACATCTCTGGTTGTAAAAGGTCTGGAAAAGTTACTGAAAGGTTCATATGAGAAAAGTATTAGAAGATAACAGGTATTGTTTGCTCCCAGCACGGTTTCAGAAAAGGGTAGGTCATGTCAGACAAACTTTTAGGATTTATGGAACACATTTACTGACTGCATTGACGGAGGAGATCCAGTTGATATTGTATATTTAGACTTTTATAAAGCTTTTGAATAAGGTTCCCCACAATTAAGGCTGATGAAAAAAGTTATTGGCAATGTGGTATAGGTGGGAGGTGGTACATGGTTGGATTAAGAGTGGTTGTGGAATAGAAAAACAGTGTGTTCAACTAAATGGGAATAAATCATCATGTGGAAAATAGTGAAGAGTGGTGTCCCACAGGGTTCAGTGCTGGGGCCACTATTGTTTGTCCTCATATATATAAATGATTTAGACGAAAGGGACTTAAATGAAGGTTTCTAAGTTTGCAGATGATACTAAAGTGGCCACCTCAGTTAAGAATAGTGAAGGATGCATAAAGATTCAAAAAGATCTTGATAAACTTCTTTGGGTGGGCAGATAAGTGGCAATGAATTTTTATAAGTAAAAAAGTGTAAGGTTCTTCACCTAGGTTCTCAAAAAAAAAGTTTTTAATTACGTATATATTTAGTTGATTGGCTTAGGTCTGTGGACCAAGAAAAAGATTTTTAAGGTGTGATTATAAACAGTAATTTGAAAGTAGCTAAATCAGTGTTTTGGAAGCTAAGAAAATAATAGCTAATAGTATGCTGCGGCATAATAAATCGCCAATGTTTTGTCTACAAGAGCAAGGAAAGTAATAATTAAACTGTATAATAGCTTATTTAGGCCAGTAATAGAGATTGTGCACAAGTTTTGGGCCCCTATTTAAAAAAGACTTAGATATGCTAAGAGAGAGTGCAACGGTAGAGCAACAAGGATGATTTCTGGGTTTGAGGTAAGAGCTATGAGGGAAGGCTGAAGGAGTTAGGAATGTTTTCCTGTTAGAAAGCCGATTTCTCAGAGGGGACAATGATACAAGTCTACAAAATATTACATCTATTGAAATAATACAGAGATCAATAAATTTTTCATATTAGAACATGGAACAGGTGAGCCAAGGGGGCATAATAGAAAGATTAAGAAGAAAAGCCATGCCATCTTTGAGATATATTAGAAAGCATGCATTCAGTAATAGGGTTGTTAAATTTTGGAATATTCTGCCAGAGGAGGGGTGGTTGAGTGTGACTCGATGCAACATTTAAGAAAAAGGGTTAGATTCGTTTTGATGGGAGTGGGTTGGGATCTAGGATATATATTGACGAAGCAAATTGGCGGGTTTTTAGTTTGTGATATATTTATAGTTAGATGGCATGTGTTACCATAACTTAGTTAATTAATGCATGTGGATGGTTTGGTATCATATTTATTATATCATTAGTTTTGACTAAACCAAATTGGTGGAGATTTGTAGTTAACAACAAATTGACAAGCCCTAGAGGTGCTTTGTGGATTTGCATGAGCATGTTGTTGGTAGTGGGTTGACTGGGACAATTCTCGATAGGCCCCTGTGGCTTTTTTACTGTCTCTATATTCTTAATGTTCCTAATGTTTTCACCTTCTTTCTTACATATTCAGCAAACCATTCATTTAGTTGGGCTTTGATTACTGTATAAACCGCGTTATTTTTCATTAATACACATACACCTTCTTAATGTCACCTTCCAGATACATTCCTAGGTGTGTTCGCCATCCCTCATCTGTTGCTCTGGGGTAGGTTATTGAGGCGTATTCCTCGAATCGTTGTAAAAATTGTGGAAACGGTTCTCCGTTATGCAATGAGTATTTACCCACAGGAATCATTCTGTGAGAATTAGGAGTATTCTTCTCCAGTAATAAAACCACTTTAGTTAAGGCCATTATCATTTCTTGATTCTGGCGATAAATAGCTTTTAACCAATCTCTGTCTGAAATTGGGAATGGAAGTAGTTCTGCCGAAGATGGTTGAGTAGGCTGGCCTTGAGAAACCAGAGTAGAAGCAACGTTGTCTCTGAATGCTGACCATCTTCCTTGTGGTAAATTTTAAAAGAATCGGTATGCCTCGTTTAGTCTATCCATCCGATCCATTCAGAGTCATTAGATAAAGAATATTGCTGAGCTAATTGCTCTCTAGTTATTCCATCTTCTGGGATGGAAACCTGAGAAATAGGATCAATATTAAGCTCTGTTCTGAGAGCGTTTAAATCTTGTTCCAAATTTGGCGGCAACTGGATGACATTCTCCCCTTCTTTGGTATCGGGGAGTGTTTCGTCACCTGTTAAATTTTCTCCGTCCATTATTCAAAACAACAACAAACAAAAAAACAACAAACCAAAATTTACAACCTACAAACAACTCAAACAAACAAAAAATAGGAAGGGAGAGGTAGTCTCACGAGCAGCAGTATCAGCAACTACGCTCTGCTACCGAATATAAGGGTGGAAATTTTGCTTAAATTTGGCTAGTTCAGTAAAGATGACAATCCCAGATGGATCAGAGTTATGGGGTCATGTCTAGTTATTAATTTAGATAATTTAGTTTTACAAATGAAAGCGATTTAAGTCCTATCTAAAGGGTCCTAATCGACAAATATTTGTAGCACTGAAATACTCAACTTTTCGTTCAGCCACTCAGTCCTTCCCTGAGAATAAATGCGATTCATCTGTGACCAATTGCAAAAGAAAAAAAAAACATGCGACAAGGCTGAAACAATATGCAAATCATGGTTCTCCCAAATAGCACGCGGTTTATAATGAAAAATAAAAAAAATAAGCTTATTAGAAAAATATAATGGTGCTCAGGATGGGTGTATCAAAAAAAAACAAAATGTAAAAAATAGTTACCTTTAACAGTAAAACACCACTTAATTTAATGTGACTTTCCGCCCTGAACTTACAATCCTCTTCACAGACCACTCAGAACAGCACACACAAGCGATGCAACAGGTCAATGGTTCTTAAAACTCAAGAAAAACACATATATAGATATTTTAAATGTATATTCCAACAATCCGCAGGGCACCAGTTATTAATTACCATGCAAGGGCTCAGTAACACCACTATACAATGAGGTAGTAAAACTAGAGACTCACTATCATGCGAAAGAGTGAAGAGTGGTGTCAAGGATATTGAATACAATGGTATACTTTACTAGGATTTAACTAAAAATGTATTAAGTCTATCCATCTCCTTCAATATAGTTTTAAACTATGTTTAAAGACTCGCAAAGATCCTCCAACGCACCCAGAGAAAGGGGTTAACAAGATAATTTAGTGTCTAAGTGATTAAAAGAGAGAGGGTAAGAATACGTAAGTATGAAGAGTCTCAATTAATAACCGCTAGTAAGAATCATTAAGAACTAAATTAATTTCCTTTTTTATGAGTCCACAAAAACCCCAGTGAGAACGGGACAGAAATATCCACTGCAAACCCTTCTGAAGCCTAAAAAAACCAACAAGGGGTGTAGGTATATTTAAAGGGTCATGTACATATTATTTTATGATACAAAATTAAACCTATCATATAATAATATGTTTATTTTTTATTTAAAATACATTTACAATTTTTAACCAATAAAGAAAATATACATTCCAGTGCTGGGGCTTATTTAAAGTTTTAATACAATTTTAAGTTAAATAAAGAAAATATACATTCCAGTGCTGGGGCTTTCTTAAAGTTTTAATACAAATTGGGGCAACCAATTGAGCACATAAGTAACTTTAATACTAAATAAATAATAAATTGAATAAAATGAAAAATAAAAGACAAATAATTAACAATAAACAAATATTAGAAAAACAAAACTTTCAAAAGTATATTTATACATAGATATAGTACTTGGTCAATGAGTCCTGGTAACCACCTATTGGTGTCAATGAACAAGCTCACTAAATTGTTTTGAATACATAAAGTAATTAAATAATAATAAATTGGTAAGTAAACTCAAACAATGTTTTTGACGCGATTAAGAATTCACTTGTAGTGTTATGTTTATCGATTATAAAAGTTTATCGTTTTGATTTCCCCAACCCAA
>JABUQX010036719.1:7500-21694 GCA_015478945.1 Trachelipus rathkii
ACGACACAACATAAAAATAAAAATTTAATTTTAAATGGACATTTTTGCACTTTTCTCTAAACATATTTAGTAAGTTTATTTTCCTTTATATATATATACCGTGTATATTAGTGATGCACCGATACCATGGTATTTGGTATCAGTATCAAAAATTTGATGAGTGGGTAGTAATCAGTAAATTTTGCTGATACCCTTTTACCTGATACCAAACATTTTGCATCTTTAAGTTGATTTTGATATATATATAATATAGGCCTATAATATATATATATAATAATATATATATATATATATATATATATATAATATATATATATATAATATATATAGGCGGTATATTTATATATATATATATAAGTATATATATATATATATATATATATATATATATATTTTTATATTTTTATTGTTTTTTATATATATATATATATATATATATATATATATATATATATATATATATATATATATATATATATATATATATATATATATATATATATATATATATATATATATATATAATATATTTATTATATAAAAAAATAAAAAAAAAAGAAACACATATATATATAAAGGGCGATTATTTGTTACCCGTAACTTTCCTGCAAGTAATTAAGTAAAAATGAATGGAAGATTTATAGAAAGATGAAAATGTAATAATATTAAAGAAACGTTTATATGATGGTTAACCAGAAGCCAATGTTTATTCATTACTGTTTGTTATGACCAAATTTAATAAGTTTGATCAAATGTTACTAACTTTGTTTTTATATCCTTCCGGTAATTAAATTGTTGAATGAATAATATTTAATTATTAAAAGTTTATGATTCCATAGGGTGTCCAAATTAGTTATTATGTTGGAAGGCCAATAATTGTATGTTTGGATGTACTGTCACTATCCCTGAATGCCGTCCAAGCGATTTTCGTAAAATCTCTGAGGTTAGTGTTAATACCTTAATCTGACATTCTGTGTATGAAATGATATTGATAAAAATGAAAGAATATTTAACTTTAATCTTTAAGTATGAAAGTTATAAGTAATGATTAATTGCAGTCTCAATCCGTTGTGTCGCTATAGAAGATTGTATCTTAATATCAGAATATCAGAATATATCAAATATCAAAATGTTTCAAAAACCCCTCCCCGATTCTTATAGGGTAAGTTAATATAAAAATAGTAAATAGTAAATTCTTTTGTAATGAAATTTAAACTAAGAATAAATTATATTTAATCTAATGCTTAAATAAAATATTAAAATGAAATAATTTCCCAAGTAAATTGAATATTATAGTAATTGCGTTAAATTCTTTACAGGGTTTTGATCTTCGGCTTTAGATCCTCAGTTTTGTTTTTGTGTTGGTTTTAATTTTTGATCTTCACGTTTTTTGTGTTGGTTTTAATCTTTGATCTGCTCTTCGCAATTTTAAATTTTGATCTACTCTTCGCTAATGTTTTTTGATCCTCGTCTTTAATCCTCGCTTTAATTCTCGTTTAAATCGTTTTGATTCCTAACGAAATCATTTTTTTTGTTTTTGTTTACATCAATTTATGTATGGTCTGATAAAATTGTATTTTGTCTCTGATAACTCAAAGTTAAGTATTTAAGAAAATATCTGAAAGTATATATGTTAGTGGGATTATAATAAAACTTAGATTTTGTCTATATTTATTTGGTTTGTCTCTGATACCTAAAAGTTAAGTATTTAGGAAAATATATGTGAAAGTATAAATGGTTGAGAGTGAGAAGATAATAACACTCTCAAACCAGCTCTGTGATTTATTCGTTTTGTCAATTAACCACAGTCAATTCAATAACTTCTTTTGTAAATGAAATACTCCGTGATTTAGGAGTGTAATAAGATTCATCTGAATTATTTATTAACCATGAATAAATGCTAAGCAGATTCTATTCTAATTAGAATCGGTTTCTTTGTTGTCTCTGTTTTTCTTTTGTATTAAAGACAATATTTCTTTATAAGATATTATATTAAAGTTCATAGTTTTTAAGGTTTATAAATCTGTAATCATTTAATTTTAGTGAATTCTATATCTCGTGTTTAAGAAATTTATTTCGTTAACTCGCAGTACTTAAGTTTAATCCAAATTATAGTCTTAACTTCTTAATTGAACTCTGATTCTGTGGTTTGGATCTATGTATTTGTTGCTCTGTTTAGTGTTTACACACTCTTAATTTTTAAAAGGAAACTTTGTAATTATTTTTTGTTTGTATATTAACAGTCATGTGGTAGAAGTGAGCTATCTAGTCAAATTTGCATTTGTAATTAAAGACTAATTTTACACAGCTTTCAATTCTCCTCTGAAATAAAAACAGTTAAAATTACATTCTCAGTTAAAAAGATCACTTAAGAGTAACAATATCATGACACGTAATTGTTTGAGCTGTCCATCAGAGTTCCTGTGATGATAGAACTCATACATGATACATAACAAGTCTTAGTTATAATGTTCTAAAGGACTTCTCTGAAATGTGGTTGTATTTTTACCCCTATAATGATGGGGTTTTATTCTTTCTTTGTCTTGTCTTGTCTGTTGATAATTTTTGTTCTTTGTTATTTCATTTCTTCTTCTTTGTTTCTTTCCTTTAGTATTATTTTCTACAATTGATCTTTCTTTATTACTCTTCAGTTTCTGAAATAGGGATATAGTTAAGTAATAAGATGCAGAAACAAAAATGATGATAGACGTAACTAGGGTTGGGACCTTTCCAAAGCTAGCCAGTCCTGGAGGCAATCCACCTAATACATTCAGCCACCACCACCCTTAAACAAATCTAACCTAAACAACATTTTTTGCTCAAACCTTTTCAACCAATTCCAAAATCCTTGGAGTTTACACCTGATACTCATCTTACCTTTACAAAACACATGGACAACATAATTTCATCAGCAAACAGGAAAATTAACATATTAAAAACCATCGCTGGCAAAGACTTCACAAACAACAAACAGACATCCACCACTATATACAAACAATACATACCCTCAACTCTAAACTACGCTGTAGGGGAGAGAGGGGGCACATCGCTGTGTATTCAAGCAAGTTAAAGGGTCAGCAAAGGTGTCCGATAGAAAAAGCTAACAATTTACCTGGAAGAAACAAAGATTCCCAAAAAATGTCTCTCCTACCTATACTTAAAATTACTAATACAAAGATTCCGCATTCAGATGCTAAAATTTGGGGAATGGGAAAAGAAGTAGAGTACTATAATTAGGTTACTTTGTCCAACGTCTTCAAGCATATAGGGAAAAAGGACCTACGAATATCTTCCTTAGCATCAATGCGAAATACAGTAGTTTTAAGTTTTAACACACTAGTGGTTCAATTGACAAATGCATACACAATTACTTTTTATGTTTAATCTAATATGTACAAAAATAAGCATTAGCTTATTTACAGTAATTGTAAGAAGAATCAAAGTAATTTACTGAGTTCCAACAAACACCATTCCAAGTTGCACCTATAAAGATGGAGCAGATTGCTTTGTGAATTATGGTATGAATGATGCATGAGCAAGATTAATACTTATCGTAGTCGTAGGATGTCAATAGGAATCCAATGAGATGATGTTATACATTTGGTGAATCCAACTTTAAAGGTGGGATTGGTTCTAGATTTGAATGGGGAGTTTGAACGTCGGTTTTGAAAGTTGTTCCCGAATTCTGTTGATTGGAACGTAGGATTTTAGCCCTGTTGCAGAAAGTTGAGTGGAATGTTGGTTTTTAGCCCCATTCCGGAACGCTGGTGATCAGAACATAAGATTTGGTTTTTAGCCCCATTCCTAAATGTTGATGATTAGAATGTAAGAACCATATGAATATAAAGGTAATTATATTCATTTATAATAAAATGATAAAAGAATATAAATGAAAATAGATAAAAAATAAATACTGTATAGATAAAAAAAATAATAAATAAGATAATAATAAATATACTGATAACAGAAACTTGCAGATGTTATGCAGGTATAAGTAAACATCATCATAATGAACCTACCCTAAAGGAATTTAGGGGTTTCCATTATTTCTAATATCAGGATGAGATTTTGATGTTATTTGCAATTTGCATCTAAAGAGGAAACAACTAGCTATAAGTCATGCATACTTTAATATGATAGAATCATATTAAAGTATGCACAAAAAAAAGAAATGACTTCAGTTATTTTTAAGCAGGCTCACACGTGGAGATATCTTATTCTGCTTGTAGTGGGGTTGATGGATCAAAAGAACAAGGTCTTCAATACAACTTCAACCCACAGACAAAAAAAAACAAACAAAATATCTCTCTCAAAAAAACTGAAAATTATTCTCATAATTATTAAATAAAATCGATTAATTCAGAGGGGGAAAAAGGTTATGTATTTTATTTATTTAACATACAAGATCATGGCCCTGGCATAGGCACCACAACTACAATGCACTTGTTTCAAAAAAAATATATAATAAAAATAAGTAGTAGGATAATAGTGTTCACACTTTGAAGAATAAAAACATTTTGCTGCTCTAGTTTAAATATCACTTGTAAGTAATAATAATGAAAAAATGAAAAATTATCTCGGACAAGTTGATATGTTTAAAAGACCACATACTGGTACTTAAAAAAAAATAATAATATAAATTTTAAATTGTTGAAATGGGTTGAAGTTCCATGATGACCAACTTGGTATACTAACAGTCAGAATTATTGGTGTCCCTGGGGATAATGGCAACGAAGTTCTTGTAGAATATCTTCACTCATCCACGCTATTCTACAGAAGGACCTCAGCAAATAGAACTAGCTTTGTGCAGAACTCCTACCTTAGACGTTATATAATAACAGATAAAATAACCAAAGTAAATCTAGTCATTCGTCCAACACTAATTTAAGAGTCAACTAGGAGGCAAACATTATTAATAGAGAGGAATGAAAAATATAGTGATAGCGCTAACGCAGTAAGAAACCCACATAGTTACTCACATTGTTCTTCTACCACTGTTTTTGATAAATAAATGTTCTTATATTGTAGAGATAAATTAATAGATTTCTCTTTATCTTAGGAAACATGTACTACTTATTGATATTATATACAGTGATTCAGTGATTTCACGGAACTGAGCCGTCTTACCTGCAGTAAACACCTCTACTTAACTTTGCTAGACTCAGTAGCGCACCTTCAGCTAACAACAGGATTATACCGGTTATGTCACAAAGAGAGGGGGCTAATTTACTTTTCAGTTTTATCTACTTTATAATAATGTTACAAGGCAAACAAGGCAAGATTACGAATTAGAATGGAAGGAAAATAGAGATGTTCAATAAGACACCTTTAAAATACGAGAAAACTGTTAACGGTAGATTTGAAGGGAATATAAAATATATGAAGAACAAAATTATAACATAAATCGTGGTAATGACATCTAAGTTCACACAGCCGCTATAGTCGTTGGCACACAAAAAGCTCTCGCTTTCCAAAGCAAAACCTCCTTCTTACAGCTCACTTAACATGTTTTTCTTTCTTTATTTCAAACTAAATGCAACCATACCCTAGATCAGGAACAAAAACAATCATGAACATGAGAAACTTCAAACATCAAAAGACCTCATGAATGATAAAAGGATGCAGCAACTACACTCTACACACGCTTTCAGGCGTTCAAAATATTGCATAATAAACTGATAGCTTTGGTTGGATAATGTTCTAGCTTTAAACAAACACCACAAACCATACTACACTGCAATTCAAACCCTACTAGGCACAGCTAAACAACCTCCTCTTTCCCAGCTTTATTATCAAATATCACACAACACTTCTCTTATACAAAAATACCTCTAACAACGAAATTTTTAAGAACGCGACCCAACAACAATATACTCAAATGACATCCACAGAAATTGCATCTGAATTCGACTCTTCTTGTAACAGTCATCATCTTCGGCAAATAGCATTATTTTCTTTATGTTTTGCAATTTACAATAAGGTTTAACTTAAGCAGACCGTTCAATATGCTGCACAATGCAATCCAGGCTCTGGAACTGTGTCTTACTTCTCTAGTGTTCATCCAACATCGTCCAGAGAATTTGGGACTACAAATTAGCGTTTCTTTGGAGGAGCGCTGCGGGTTCTAGCGAGGTGTGTCCCACTCTGAGGTTAAATGAGAGAATAAACGAGAGTACATTAACATGGTTTGTTCATATGGAGATGGATGATAGTCGGTTGTTAAGCGGATGTATAGTGGGTGAGTGTGCCCTGAGATCGAGCGGTTTGAGTGGTGTGTGTGCTGGGAATTGAAGTCAGTAAAGGAATGCCTGAGAGAAGAAATGAGAGTTTTGGTAGAGCGGAAGAGAAGTGCATATAGGAGTATATGAGGAGTTATGTGTGGGTATGGTTGTGGGTTTTGCCCAGGTGATGAACTCCATATTGAAGTCCTTCGCAGTCTCGTGAACCTTAGGGTGGATTTTTCTGACTGCGATGAGTTCTCACCTATTATGAGGGGGGGTAAGGATGGGCTTTCTTTTCGAACTTGCGTCATATTTCTTTTTATTACTTCTCCTGTTCTGGTATGCTATAACTAGTTTATTTCAGGAGAGGAAAATAAATATATTTTAGACAAATTTTTGGAGCTAGTATGGGAGGTAGTTTGAGTACAAGTGATTAAGAAAATTGAATTTAATCAATAAAACTTAACATCAAAAAAAGAAAAAAAAAAGTTCTATAAAGTCTGAGAGAGCAGAAATTTCAAAAATGACTCAGCATGCGACTCTCTTTAGTTTCATTTGTGGTTACTATTAAGAGAGGTTTCAAGTTTTCTTTTCTGTTGGACTTCCGATTTATTGATGCGTACGGCTACACGAAGCGGGAGGTTGGATCAACAAAAATTTTTTTCAGTAAAAAGAACATTGTAATCTGAATGTTTTCTGTATTCATAATAATCGTGCCACCTGAAAATTCTGCAGCATTTGGGATGATAACACTCTCTTTGTTTTTTGGTTTCATAATACCAGTTTAAAAAACATAACTCCCATTTGGTGGATAATATATCATATGATGACAAAAAGTTTAATACTCCCTCAATTCTATGATCGGACAATAAAACAAACAATCCTGCGACAATTTGATAAATCCGACTGTCAAATATAATTTCATTCAGTAATGTCTTTTTAAAGCTGTGATAAATGCCTATCAAATTACAGAACTTGTCAAATCATAAATCTTCACGTAAAATTTAAATTCAAAAATACATTATACAAAGTTTGTTCTAGAGGTAAACACAATTAAAGCTCTTCACTATGCCAGCTTGTTTTCATTAAAATAGATTCAATAAATGTCAATGTTTTTTAGAAGTATATTTTTCTTGTGTCTTTTTATTTCATTCTCAGACAAGGGAAACCATTAAAAGGTTTTTTTATACTAATATTGTCTTTTTCTCCAGTAAAATATTAATATATACGATTAAAGTTTCTTGGAAAGAGAATAAATTCTAACTTCCTCCTTCTGCAAATTGGATCCAATTGAGCAATTCTTTTATAAAACCTGGTTTACCATTCTATAAAAGAGGCACAGCGGAATTATTTTTTTTTCATTAAACCTAAAGTTTTTTTAATTCTTTCTTCTGTTCTCTGTCAGTTTGCCATTGAATGAAGTTCATCTGTTTTTGATGTCATTTGACTTTGCGCACAAACATTTTAAATTTTTTTTTTTTTTTTTTTTTTTTTTTTTTTACTGTAGAATTCAATATTTTCCTCTTAATGCAAACCTGTCCTCTGACTTGGTATTATTTATAGACAGTGTTCCAGTTTAACAAATTTTTTTTAGGTAAGCTTAATCCATTGGTAAGTAATAAGATAATCATATGGGAAAAAGTTCTGAAGGCCTTTTATCTCTAACCTCTGAGAAAAAATCACTTCAAAAAGGCAATCATCTCTTGAAGATTCTCTTTTATCAATGAGTTCCTATAACGATCTGCAATGTTTTCCACATCTGACAACTAACTTTTCTTAAAATCTCTAGCGGATCATTTTTCCCAACACATCCAAAACTTATCATACGTTTAGAATCTCAGTAAGCTTGCAAAAAAATTTTTTGTTTCAAATATAGTAAAAAACTTTGCTGCCATACTTTTATCTTTTTCACACACGCCCAATTCAGAATATTTTGAAACTCTTCCAACACATCGTCATAAATTCATAGTGGTTTAATATTTTAAAATATTATCATTAATAGTCCTTTTTTGAAATTATATTCTTTCTTTCGGTATACTAAGTCAATAAATAATCGATATCCCTTAGATGAAAGCATCACGCTATTCTCGCCTATGCATCCCTTTTGTTTAACAAAGCGATTTCTCTCAGGTTTTGCACTCTCAAAAATCAGTCTTAATATTTTTTCATTGTGGCTCATCTTACAAAGACGTGTATGAAAGGTGAATATAGGTTCTTCTAAAATTATGATTGGGTTTGCAGTGGAGATGAGAGTGTTCGTTTATAATTTTTATGGGGAAGCACTTAAATTTATAAGATCTATTAATATTTGTCCATTATTACATGTGCTAAAGATATTACCGGCGTAAAGATAGTTATTTATATGAGTGCTGTTAGTTGATAAAACTACGTTTTCCGAGGGGGTGAATTAGCTGATATCTAAAAATTGATTTACTATGTCCAAAAACAAGTCTGGATAAGGCCAATTTAATAAATGAAACAATACAAAATACAACATATCTGGCTGGAAAAATACCTTTAACTGCTTCTCATCTAAGTGACTTAGCAAAAATTTTATCATTTCAATATATGGCAGAAATGGTAAACTTAACTGAAGGGGAAATAAAGCAGGTGTTGTATCACTATCAACAGATTCAAAACTCTCCAAATCACTCAAGATATCCGTCAGCTCATCTCTGGAAAAAATCACAGCATTCTTAATATCTAACTCATTCAGCTCTTCAAAGCAATTTTTAAATGGCACATCTTTGCAGTAAAAAGAATCACCCAATGAAGAACTCTCTAAAGATTTCTTAAATTTCGAAAGAACCACCCAATGAATAATAACTCTCTAAAGACTTCTTAAATTTGTATAATGAAAAAGTCTCCCCTTTTTCCATTATAATTTGGTGTTTTCCCAACAAAAAATGAGACCACAATTCTACCATCTTATTGTTCCCACCGATACCTAAAGCACGTTCATATGATCCATTGCCAATTTTAAGTCTGGTGTCTTCTGGTAGTTGCTCCCACAAAGCAGGAATGACATCAGAAAAACAGTAATAACAAGCTATACAATATCTAATGGCAGAGCTTATTTCAGTGTCTTTCAAAATCTCTCTCGCAGCCTTTTCTTTATTAATTAATCCTTTTGAGGTAAAAAAGGAACTTGTGAGGAAGTGACAACTATAATCCACGGGCAAATCAAATACTTCCTTATGAAATTTTGCCCATTCTATAGATTGCGACAGACAAAAAATAACTATAGATGTTGGTATTTTGTCTCTCAACCCAAATGGCAATTTCTTCAATGTATCTAATACTTTCTCCTCCATATTTTCAAACCAAGGTTCAGTTCCAGTATGCCACAAAATATAATTGAGATCAAGATCTCGCAGTCTTAAAATTTCCTTCTTAAACTCTAATTTGTTTGCAAGCACAATGGCCATTTTAATTCCACAAAGGTCTTCTAAACGAGAAAACTCTGGAAAAAAATATATATATATATTATATATATATATATATATATTATATATATTATATATACTTATATATATATGATATATATTAGTAAGTATATATATATATAATAATGTATATATAATATATATATATATATGAATATCTATAGTATATATATATATATATATATTAATATATAATATTTATATTTATATATATATATATATATATATATATATTGTATATATTAACCTCACCCACCTTCTTTCCCCCAGACTGGGGGTAAAGGTGCGTATCATGCATTGGAAACAGAAAGTAGTAGAAGAATTTGACGCAATCGAAAAGAAAGCCCAACCCGTACCCACCCCTTTATACTCTTATAACTGATATAAATCAATTTGATTTACACAGTGCGCAACCCTGAATATATATTATATATGTTATATATATATAATTATAAATTATTATATATATATTATTATATATATATATATATATATATATATATATATATATATATATATATATATATATTAAATATATTAATATATTATATTATATATATATATTATATATATATATATATACATTTGCTACCTTAGGATCGGATGGGGATTGAACCTGGGCTCTTTATTTTGGTGACTATTCATTTTCTATCTCGAATATATTTACCTTTGTTGTCCCCGCACCCCACCCCTATCATACGAGATGCAGGCATTAAGATATTTGCACCAAAGCTCACACGGCCTGATGAGATCCATTAAAGGCAAAACGTAATCGAAGTTTGCATCTGATGCCTGTCAAAGTCATACGCAATCCTACTAAGAAATGTTTTGTGCTGTCATTTGCCTGTGGGAGGAGTGGAGGACATCTGTGACAGTGGGGGTAGCGTGCTTTATTAATTTTGAAATTTGTATTCTTGATGGGAAGGATGGTGCAGCAAGCAGAGAACGAGGCAGCATTAACTCAGCTTGACGGTTCAAAGTTTTTCTGTTCGGGATGAAGTGTTTGGGTGGGAGTGTCCTTGAAGTCATGTCTTATTTAGACATGCGAAAGATCCGTTCTTTGAGTAATTGAGTATGGGGTGTTTAAAAATGAAAAGTATCATGTAGAGCTACCCTGGTATGAAAAAGGAGCAGGTTATTAATCCTGAGACCTTTATTTGCACAGTTTCTTATTTCTGAATATTGGATAAAGATATTGTGGGTGCCATTCAGGTGTGTGATACATATATGGAAAGGGTGGAGGTATTGTAAGTTGTTATACTAAAAGTATATGTTATATCCGGCAATAACATGTGAAGGTTTTCATTTAGCGATGGCCAAAGTTTGTTTTTGGTTTAATGTTTTCACTGCATTTAATTTATGCCTGCTGCTGAAGTGATAAATTCTGTGAGGTTGCGAATGTCATATGTGGTATCATAGTCACCTTACGGATGGATGGGTTGTTATTGAGAGGGAATCTATTTATTGAGGGATTTTGCTTGTTGGGTGAATGTTTGATTATCTTCTGTCTGGGTGAGTAAGGTTAATAGTAGATTTTTGGGGTGAGGCAGTCATTCTGTTTGTTGTTACCAATGGTTCAAAGTTGGGTTTTTATTCTTTGTTAGCTCATTGTTCAGTTGGTTTATATGTTATAGAGCCATTGTTCCAGTTGGTTTATGTGTTATAGAGCCATTGTTCCAGTTGGTTTATGTGTTATAGAGCCATTGTTCCAGTTGGTTTTTGTGTTATAGAGCCATTGTTCCAGTTGGTTTATGTGTTATATAGCCATTGTTCCAGTTGGTTTTTGTGTTGTTAGCTCAATTTGTTCCAGTTGGTTTTATATATTGTTTAGCCATGTGTTCAGTTTGTTTAAAGATTGACGCTCTTTCAAACTGGAGGAAATAAAGTTCAACACTCTTTTCTAGCTGATTTATTCATTGTAGTTCTTGTCTTGCTGTTGGTTTTATGTGTTGTAGAGCCATTGTTCCAGTTGGTTTATGTGTTATATAGCCATTGTTCCAGTTGGTTTATGTGTTATAGAGCCATTGTTCCAGTTGGTTTATGTGTTATAGAGCCATTGTTCCAGTTGTTTATGTGTTATAGAGCCATTGTTCCAGTTGGTTTATATGTTGTAGATCTTTGCATGCAATATTTATCAAAAAGTTTTTGCATGATGGTCAGCTAGTAAAGATAGCTATAGAAATTTTTATACTTTTGAAAACTAAGGTTAGATTGGAAGGTAATGCATGTGTCTGTTTAGAATTTAAACTGAAAGAACAGCTTTCAACAGGGTCTGGTATACAAATTTTATATTTAAACCCCCGTCGGTATTATTGAATGATCTCATTGCATTACCGGATAGTTTATTTCTATTGTTGTTTTATATTTTTTTGTTTTTTTTGTATTTCTTTTAATCTCTGTTTATGAAAACAGCGGTGTCAGGAGAACTGTAATCAAATGCTTGTTGATGTCTATTGCTACAAGGAAAATGCAACAGGGGGGGGGGGGGGGTTTGGTTAAACCCAATAAGAAGGGTTAGTTGGGTTAGGATGGTAGTAGAGTTGTGTTAGTTGTGAAGATAGTAGGGTCTATCTTGTGGGGGGGTAATGTGGGAAATTCCATTTAAGAATTAATTTTTAAAATACTTTGAATATTGTGGAGAGTAATGAAATAGGTCTATACGAAGCAGAGTTATTGAATGGTTCTTTTGGTTTTAGAATTGCTATTATACCATATGTGCATAACCTCCAAAAGTAGTGGGAGAGTTTTAGTTTGCCTTGCAATGTTAAATACTTAAGTTAGGGCTGTGATAATTTGATTCCTAAGTGTTTGAGGTGAATATTGGATATTTGATCTGGTCCTAATGCTTGTGAGTTTTTGAGGCTTTTGATAATGTTGAGGGTTTCTAACATGAAAGAAAAGAGAGAGAGAAAAAGGGGGGTCAGTTGGAAATAAAGAGGAAGGTATATTAGGGTGGTATGTCTTTGAGAGGAGCGAATGTTTGTGTGTTGGGTTGAGTGATATTTTGGAAGTGTATTCAGTTATTTATATAGGAGTGAAAGGCGTTTGGGGGGTTCCGTGAAAAGGATAACCTTTTATTAAGACATAGTCTTGGAAAAGACTTCTTAATCTTTTATTCAGTTTCTATTCATATTGTCCTATTCGATAGGAGTTGTGCTTGCTTGCTGAGTGGTGCATTTTGGTGAATGAAGTCTGGGGTTTAAATGATGTTTTGCAGTATGCCTTTGTGTAATTATGTTTTCTTAGGATGGCTTTTACTGAATATTTTTATTGAGAAGAACTGTAGTGCTTTATTGAGAGGTAAAATCAACTGTTAAGGACTGTAGATCTAGTTCTAGGAAGGAACGTAGATCTAGTTCTAGGAGGTCTGTGGTAAGCTTGCTAGTTTTCTTTCTTCTAGTTGGTATGTTCTTTTTAAAAGATGTTGTGTGGATTTTTTGAGTAGTGATCTGAGGAAAGACAAAAAAGTTTGTCAGGTTGCACAGTAACCTGAATTTGGGGGACAGATGTAGGGCTCTGGTTATGTTGTAGTGGATGTCAAGTAGGTTGGTTTCTATTGTTGAGGATACTTGGTGTTATGTGAAGTTCTTCTAATAAGCGCATTGTCACAGGATAAATATTAAGTTGTTATAGTGTGTTTAAGGGGAACAAGTCAGGGATATAAGATCCTGACAGTCAGCTCGGTTCTGAGAAGATCAAGGAAGGGGGGGATATAAAATTAATTAGATTGTTTTTTTGCTGACTTGAATATATATAGATATAATATATATATATATTATAGACTATATATATATAATATATATAGTATATATATATATATATATATATATATATAGTATATATGTAAATAGTCACTGATATATATATATATATAATTATAATATAATATAACAATATAATATAGTATAATATTATATATAATATATATATATATTATATTTATTATATATATATATATAATATATAATATAATATATATAATATAATATTATATATATATATATATATATATATACTATATGTGATAGAAATAAGGAAAATTAAAAAAATAATTTCAATGAGTATTTTTTGTGTATTTTTTCTTCTAGACCTGAAAAAATATGCTAAGAAAAATACACGAAGTGCTCAGTGAAATAATTTTTTCTTTTTCCTTGTTGTTTTTTTTTGTGAGCAAAATAAGTTATTTTCGTAGAGCATAAGAGAATAGATTTTAAAATATATATATATAATAATAATAAATATATTATATATATATATATTATTATATATATATATATATATATATATAATATATATAATTTATATTATATATATATTATATATATATAAATATATATATTAGGGGGGTGCGGAATAGTGAAAAAGCCGAATACCGAATATTCAGCGGCTAAAAAGTATTCGGCCCGATAAATCACTTTCACTACGCTATTCGGGGGTGCCGAAATAGGGGTTTAAATTTCAAAGTTCGGTCATCCATTTAGGGAAAAATAAAGAAAACTTACACTGTCAACAAAAAAAGGTGAAATT
>JABUQX010036720.1:2500-17500 GCA_015478945.1 Trachelipus rathkii
GAGGAGATAGTGTGTGGGAGGGAGTTTAGGAGAGGTATGGAGGACAGGTGGAGAAACGTGAGAGGGACGGGAATTGGGGAGGTGGAGGGGGAGTGGAAGAGATTTAGAGAGGCAGTATGTGAAGAGGCTAGAAGGGTATGTGGAGTAAAAAGGGTGGGTGCAAGCAGAAGGAAAGGGAGTGAGTGGTGGAGTGAGGAGGTGAAGGAGGTGGTGAAAAGGAAAAAGGAGGCTTATGTGAAATGGTTGGGAAGTAGGAGAGAAGATAGTTGGGGGAGGAATATAGAAGGGTTAGAGTGGAAGCAAAGAGGGCGGTGGAGAGGGCGAAGAGAAGAGCAAAAGGGGAATGGTGTAGAAAAGTGACGGAAAATTTTGAATCGGGGAGTAAGATGTTCTGGAAAGAAGTTAATAAAAAAAAGGAAGAAGAAGGAGGGGTTGGGGAGAGGATTAAGGGAGGAGATGGGGAGTGGATAGGAGGAGAGGATAGGGTGAGGAAGAGGTGGGGGGAGTACTTTAGTGGACTATTGAATGAAGTGGGTGGGGTAGGGGAGGAAGAAATGCAAGAGGTGAGGATGGGAAATGAAGTGGGGAGGGAGGGGGAGGATGAAATACAAATGGAGGAAATTATTAGGGCTGTGAATAAAGGAAAAAAAGGGAAGTCCGCAGGTCTGGATGGTGTGAGAATGGAAATGTTGCAGAAAGGAGGTAGAGGGGTGGAGGAATGGCTGTATAGATTATATAACATATGTTGGAGGAGTGGTGAGGTACCACAGGATTGGGAGGATGGTTGTTTGGTTCCCCTGTATAAGGGGAAAGGGGATAGGATGGAATGTGGAAATTATAGAGGTATATGTCTTTTAAGTGTGGTAGGGAAAGTGTACGGAAGAATACTGATTGAGAGAGTAAGAGGTTTAACGGAGGGGAGAATGGGGGAAGAACAAGGAGGATTTAGGGAGGGAAGAGGGTGTGTGGATCAAGTGTTTACACTAAAGATGCTTGTGGAGAAAAGTATAGAGAGGAAAGGGAAAGTGTATGGGTGTTTTTTAGATTTAGAGAAAGCATATGATAGAGTGAATAGGGGTGAATTATGGAGGGTGTTGGAGGAAAATGGGGTGGGGGGTAATTTAGGGAAAGGTATTAGGGCTTTTTATAGGAATAGTAGAATGTGTGTGAGAGTGTTAGGAGGGGAGAGTGAGATGTTTGGGATGGTGTGTGGATTGAGGCAGGGGTGTGTAATGTCGCCGTGGCGTTATTCAATTTGTTTATGGAGAGTGTTTGCAGAGGAATGGTGAGGGAGGGGGAGGGGGGTGGAATTGATGAATGGGAATGATAGAAGGGAAGTGAACATGAATACTGTTTGCGGATGAATACTGCCCTAGTGGCAAAGCGCGAAGGGCTGAGGTTTTGGTGAAGGGAGTTTGAGGAATGTGTGGAAAAAGGGGCTTAAAAATAAATTCCAGGTAAAGAGTAAAGTGTTAGTGTTTGAGGAGGAGGAGAGTGAGGAGGGGGAGGGGTTAGAGGTTAGAGTAGGGGGTGTAGTATTGGAAGAAGTAAAGATTTTTAGATATTTAGGGATGGAGTTGGGTAAGGGGGGGGGGAGGAAGGAGGAGAGAGAGCATAGAATAGGTGAAGGAATGAGGGCTTTGAGTGGTCTGAGAGAAATATGGAAAGGGGGGGGATCTATCACAGAAAGTTAAGATAAGTATGTTTGAAAAAATTTGTGTACCAGCGGTGTTGTATGGGTGTGAAACGTGGGGTTTGAATGCCAGGTCCAGGAAAGTTGGAAGTATTTGAGATGAAGGGGTTGAGAGCGGTTTGTGGGGTTAGTAAGAAGGGAGAGGCATTAGGAATAGGGTGGACTGAGGGAGAGATGTGATTGAGGAATGGTCTGGTGGGAAGAGCGGAGAAGGGAATGTTAAGATGGTATGGGCATTTAGTGAGAATGGAGGAACAGAGAGTGCTCTTAGAAGGAGTTTGCAGGCCGAGCGGGATAGAACGGAGAGGAAGGGGGACACACCAAGAAAGGAGTGGATGATGCGAATAAAGGAGAATAGCTGGAGGAGGGAGGGATGGCGGGAAGGAAGAGGGTACGGGTGTTGGCGACGGGATAGAGTGGGGTGGAGGAAGGTGGTGAGGGCGAGATGAGAGCGGGATGTGAATGAGGACGGCTGTTCGCCCAACTACCCGCCTAAAGCGGGACAAAAGTGATGTATCAATAATAATAATAATAATAATCTATACTATATACTAATTATATACTTACTATTTAACTTAATCAATAATTTTTAATATATTTATATATATATATATTACTATATATATATATATATTATATAACTATTATATATATATATTATATATATATATATTATATATATATATATATTATATATATATATATACTATACTCAGAGGTTGGCACCCGAACTTTTTGCATAGTCCGCAATTCGCAATCCCGCTAATCTGTTTGGACATTCCGCTGTTCGCGACATTCGCTCAACTTTTTTCTACTTCACCCAGTCCAGCTATCGCAATTCCACAATTTCGCTAAACCCTATTTTTCTGACTTCGCAGTACCGCTATAGCAAATTAAGACTAATTCTATCTATTAATAACATCATAGACTTTTGTGTACGTAACAACATGAGTATAATGAACACGTACTATAAACATAGAGAAAGTCATAAATGTACATGGTACCGACGGGACGACGGAAGGTATGCATAAGGGGAGAATTCAATGATCGATTTGATATTAACAAACAACAAAAGAATGTTTAAGGATGTGAAAAGTATGCCATCCGTATCGGGAGATTAAAACCTCCGAATGGTGGTGGGGAAATTAAGAATGGAAATGCCGAAGCCTTTTAGATGTAGGCGGAGAAAAAGATTTATGGTTGAGAAACTGAGAGACCAGGATTGTAAAGACACATTCCAGAGAGAAATGAATACGAAAAGACAGAGGATTGTTGAGGATGTAGATGTTGAGGAGGGTTTGGAGGTTTCCGTGATACATTGGTGGAGATGTCTGAGAGGATCATAGAAACCAAAACAATATATGGAAAAAATTAACTAAAATCCAAACAAACACGTGACAACCTATGCTCTTCTTTATTGACTTCTATAAAAGGAAATAGTTTAATAATATATTATATATATATATATATATATATATATATATATATATATATATATTTATATATATATAATAATATAATATATATATATATATATATATATATATATATATATATATATAATTATATTATATATAAAAATATTATATTATATAAGTGTATATTTGTAAATGTAAGCGATTTTATATATATTTGTAAGAGATTTTAAAGAATTTTTAAATAAGTATAAGCGATTTTATATATATTTGTAAATATAAGAGATTTTAAAGAATTTTAAAGATTAAATAAAGTTTTTTTAATAGATAATAAAATTTTTAACGTGTGTAAATTTTAAAGAGGAAAGAAAAGGGAGGGAGTGGGAGGGAAGAGGAGGGGGGAAGGGGGGTAGGAATCAAATATAAATTGATAGTGTAGGTTATAACCTTTTATTTTTACTGTATATTGTCATTTTAACCTTTTTTATTGGAAGTGATTTTAAGGAGTTTTTAAGTAATTAACCTTTTAATAAATAGATAAAGTTTTATAAATAAATAGATAAATAAATAGATGAGTAGATAATAATAGATAAATTTTTATAGATAAATAAGTAATTAAAGGTTTTTAATAGATAATTAAGTTAACGGGTAATTTTAAAGAAAAAGGAAAAGAAAATAAGGGAAGGGAGGGAAGGGAGGAGGGGGGGGGGAGGAGGGGGGTGGGGGAATAGATATAAATTGACAGTGTGGGTTTTAACCTTTTATTGTTTTTATATTATTTTAACGTATTTTGTTGTTGTTATTGTGGGTTGGTGAGCGGGGTGGTAGCCCTTGGTGTTGGGAATTACAGGGTGGGGGGTCCCATAAAGCGTACAGCCTGATTGAGTTTATCTATAGAATTAGGGAAAGATGGGGGAGGAGAGTGGTAATTAGGGTGGGGTGTATGAATGTGAGAGGGGTAAACGACGGAATTTGGAAGAGGAGGAAGTTAGGCGTTGGATTGTTTGAGGAAAAAGTTGGATGTGCTAAGGATACAGAAACGAAGTTGAAAAGGAAAGAGGAGATGAATTTGGAGAATACAAGGGTAAAGGGGGGGGGGGGGGGGAGGGGGGGGGGGGGGGGGGGGGGGGGGGGGTGATTTCGGGGGTGAACGAGAGAGTGAGGGCGAGGAAGGGGGGGAAAAGTTATGAGTAAAGAGATGTGGGACTAAGGTCAGATTGTGTAACCAGGTGAGTTCTAGGATAATGTGGGTAAAAGTGAAATTCGGGGGGGAAATGTGGGTTTTTATATGTGCATATGCACCAGTGAATGGAGCGAGGGAGGAGGAGAGAGAAAGATTTTGGGGAGAGCTGAATGAGTGTTGGGAAAGTTTTGGGGTAAATGATAAAATTTGTCTATTGGGAGATTTGAATGCAGGAGTGGGAAGGGAGGGGGTGGGAAGAATAATAGGACCTTTTGGGGTAGGGGAGAGGAATGCTAATGGAGAAAGTCTGATAGAGTTGTGTGTCGAAAGAAGAATGATAGTGGGGAATACTTGGTTCAAAAAAAGTGAGAATCATAAGTATACATGGAAGAGTGAGATAACGGGGGGGAAGGCGTTACTAGATTATGTGTGTGTAAATGGGAAGGATAGAGGTAGATTATTAGATGTAAATGTATTTAGAGGGGCGGGGAGGGGATATCGGATCACTATTTGGTGGTTGCTAGGATAAGGGTGGGAAGGAGAGGTTTATGGTTAGGGAAAAGGGGAGAAAAGAGGAGAGTGGAAGTGATAAAGGTGGAAAAATTGGAGGAGATAGTGTGTGGGAGGGAGTTTAGGAGAGGTATGGAGGACAGGTGGAGAAACGTGAGAGGGACGGGAATTGGGGAGGTGGAGGGGGAGTGGAAGAGATTTAGAGAGGCAGTATGTGAAGAGGCTAGAAGGGTATGTGGAGTAAAAAGGGTGGGTGCAAAGCAGAAGGAAAGGGAGTGAATGGTGGAGTGAGGAGGTGAAGGAGGTGGTGAAAAGGAAAAAGGAGGCTTATGTGAAATGGTTGGGATAGGAGAGAAGATAGTTGGGAGGAATATAGAAGGGTTAGAGTGGAAGCAAAGAGGGCGGTGGAGAGGGCGAAGAGAAGAGCAAAAGGGGAATGGTGTAGAAAAGTGACGGAAAATTTTGAATCGGGGAGTAAGATGTTCTGGAAAGAAGTTAATAAAAAAAAGAAGAAGAAGGAGGGGTTGGGGGAGAGGATTAAGGGAGGAGATGGGGAGTGGATAGGAGGAGAGGATAGGGTGAGGAAGAGGTGGGGGGAGTACTTTAGTGGACTATTGAATGAAGTGGGTGGGGTAGGGGAGGAAGAAATGCAAGAGGTGAGGGAGAATGAAGTGGGGAGGGAGGGGGAGGATGAAATACAAATGGAGGAAATTATTAGGGCCTTGAATAAAGGAAAAAAGGGAAGTCCGCAGGTCTGGATGGTGTGAGAATGGAAATGTTGCAGAAGGGAGGTAGAGGGGTGGAGGAATGGCTGTATAGATTATATAACATATGTTGGAGGAGTGGTGAGGTACCACACAGGATTGGGAGGATTGTTGTTTGGTTCCCCTGTATAAGGGGAAAGGGGATAGGATGGAATGTAGGAATTATAGAGGTATATGCCTTTTAAGTGTGGTAGGGAAAGTGTACGGAAGAATACTGATTGAGAGAGTAAGAGGTTTAACGGAGGGGAGAATGGGGGAAGAACAAGGAGGATTTAGGGAGGGAAGAGGGTGTGTGGATCAAGTGTTTACACTAAAGATGCTTGTGGAGAAAAGTATAGAGAGGAAAGGGAAAGTGTATGGTTGTTTTTTAGATTTAGAGAAAGCATATGATAGAGTGAATAGGGGTGAATTATGGAGGGTGTTGGAGGAAAATGGAGTGGGGGGTAATTTAGGGAAAGGTATTAGGGCTTTTTATAGGAATAGTAGAATGTGTGTGAGAGTGGTTAGGAGGGAGAGTGAGATTTTTGGGATGGTGGGTGTGATTGAGGCAGGGGGATGGTGTAATGTCGCCGGTGGCTAATTCAATTTGTTTATGGAGAGAGTTTGCAGAGGAAGGGTGAGGGAGGGGAGGGGGGTGAATTGATGAATGGGAATGATAGAAGGGAAGTGAACATGATACTGTTTGCGGATACTGCCCTAGTGGCGAAGAGCGCGGAAGGGCTGAGGTATTTGGTGAGGGAGTTTGAGAGAATGTGTGGACAAAAGGGGCTTAAAATAAATCCAGGTAAGAGTAAAGTGTTAGTGTTGAGGAGGAGGATGAGTGAGAGGGGGAAGGGGTTAGAGGTTAGAGTAGGGGTGTAGTATTGGAAGAAGTAATTTTTAGATATTTAGGGATGGAGTTGGGTAAGGGGGAGGGATGAAGGAGGAGATAGAACATAGAGTAGGAGAAGGAATGAGAGCTTTGAGTGGTCTGAGAGAAATATGGAAAGGGGGGGATCTATCACAGAAAGTTAAGATAAGTATGTTTGAGAAAATCTGTGTACCAGCGGTGTTGTATGGGTGTGAAACGTGGGGGTTGAATGCCAGGTCCAGGAAAAGTTGGAAGTATTTGAGATGAAGGGGTTGAGAGCGGTTTGTGGGGTTAGTAGAAGGGAGAGGATTAGGAATAGGGTGGTGAGGGAGAGATGTGATTGGAGGAATGGGTTGGTGGGAAGAGCGGAGAAGGGAATGTTAAGATGGTATGGGCATTTAGTGAGAATGGAGGAACAGAGAGTGGTTAGAAGAGTTTGGGAGGCGGAGGGGATAGGAAAGAGAGGAAGGGGGAGACCAAGAAGGAGGTGGATGGATGGAATAAAGGAGATGCTGGAGGAGGAGGGATGGGGGAGGAAGAGGGTAGGGTGTTGGCGAGGGATAGAGTGGGGTGGAGGAGGTGGGTGAGGGCGAGATGAAGGAAAATATGAATTAGGGAAGCTGCACGTACCACTACCCCGCTTAAGCGGGAATAAGTGTTTGTATAATAATAATATATATATTATATATATTATATATATATATATATATATAATATATATATATATATATATATATATATATATATATATATATATATATATATATAAAGTTTAATATATATACATATTTTTTTTTTTTGTACTATATATACCTATATATTATATATATATATATATATATATATATATATCAGAGGTGGGCACCCGCAACTTTTTTGCTAGTCCGCAATTCGCAATCCCGCTAACTCTGTTGGACATTCCGCTGTTCGCAATTCCTCAACTTTTTTCTACTTCACCAGTCCGCTATCGCAATTCCACAATTTCGCAACTTTTTCTGCTTCGCCAGTACGCTATAGCAAATTAGCTAATTCTATCGCTAATAATTTTTTTCCACCTTTGAAGTTGCAAACAGTCCGCTAACCATTTATTGATAGTTAAAAAATTAATTTTTAATATAAACATAGAGAAAGTTAGAAATGGACATGGTACCGATGGGATGACGGAAGGCAGGCGTATGGGGAGAAATCAATGATCGATTTGATATTAACAAACAACAAAAGAATATTTAAGGATGTGAAAAGTATACCATCCGTATCGGGAGATGCAGACCACCGAATGGTGGTAGGGAAATTAAGAATGGAAATGCCGAAGCCTTTTAGATGTAGGCGGAGAAAAAGATTTATGGTTGAGAAACTGAGAGACCAGGATTGTAAAGACACATTCCAGAGAGAAATGAATACGAAAAGACAGAGGATTGGGGAGGATCTAGATAGGTATCAAAGTTTCGAGGTTTTCCGTGATACATTGGTGGAGGTATCTGAGAGGATCATACCTGACAACCCTGCTTCGTATTGACCTTTCTCCTAAATCCAAACAAACCACCTGACAACCCTGCTTCGTATTGACCTTTCTCCTAAATCCAAACAAACCACCTGACAACCCTGCTTCGTATTGACCTTTCTCCTAAATCCAAACAAACCACCTGACAACCCTGCTTCGTATTGACCTTTCTCCTAAATCCAAACAAACCACCTGACAACCCTGCTTCGTATTGACCTTTCTCCTAAATCCAAACAAACCACCTGACAACCCTGCTTCGTATTGACCTTTCTCCTAAATCCAAACAAACCACCTGACAACCCTGCTTCGTATTGACCTTTCTCCTAAATCCAAACAAACCACCTGACAACCCTGCTTCGTATTGACCTTTCTCCTAAATCCAAACAAACCACCTGACAACCCTGCTTCGTATTGACCTTTCTCCTAAATCCAAACAAACCACCTGACAACCCTGCTTCGTATTGACCTTTCTCCTAAATCCAAACAAACCACCTGACAACCCTGCTTCGTATTGACCTTTCTCCTAAATCCAAACAAACCACCTGACAACCCTGCTTCGTATTGACCTTTCTCCTAAATCCAAACAAACCACCTGACAACCCTGCTTCGTATTGACCTTTCTCCTAAATCCAAACAAACCACCTGACAACCCTGCTTCGTATTGACCTTTCTCCTAAATCCAAACAAACCACCTGACAACCCTGCTTCGTATTGACCTTTCTCCTAAATCCAAACAAACCACCTGACAACCCTGCTTCGTATTGACCTTTCTCCTAAATCCAAACAAACCACCTGACAACCCTGCTTCGTATTGACCTTTCTCCTAAATCCAAACAAACCACCTGACAACCCTGCTTCGTATTGACCTTTCTCCTAAATCCAAACAAACCACCTGACAACCCTGCTTCGTATTGACCTTTCTCCTAAATCCAAACAAACCACCTGACAACCCTGCTTCGTATTGACCTTTCTCCTAAATCCAAACAAACCACCTGACAACCCTGCTTCGTATTGACCTTTCTCCTAAATCCAAACAAACCACCTGACAACCCTGCTTCGTATTGACCTTTCTCCTAAATCCAAACAAACCACCTGACAACCCTGCTTCGTATTGACCTTTCTCCTAAATCCAAACAAACCACCTGACAACCCTGCTTCGTATTGACCTTTCTCCTAAATCCAAACAAACCACCTGACAACCCTGCTTCGTATTGACCTTTCTCCTAAATCCAAACAAACCACCTGACAACCCTGCTTCGTATTGACCTTTCTCCTAAATCCAAACAAACCACCTGACAACCCTGCTTCGTATTGACCTTTCTCCTAAATCCAAACAAACCACCTGACAACCCTGCTTCGTATTGACCTTTCTCCTAAATCCAAACAAACCACCTGACAACCCTGCTTCGTATTGACCTTTCTCCTAAATCCAAACAAACCACCTGACAACCCTGCTTCGTATTGACCTTTCTCATTGCTCTGAACAATATCCAAAGCATTAGAAAAAGTAATCTTCAAGATAGACCTTTCTCACTAAATCCAAACAAACCAACTGACAACCCGCTTCGTATTGACTCTTCTCTTAAATCCAAACAAGACCACCTGACAACCTTGCTTCGTATTGAACCTTTCTCCTAAATCCAAAAGAAACCACTTGACAACCCTGCTTCATATTAGCCTATTTCATTGCTCTGAACAATATCCAAAGCATTAGAAAAATTAATCCTAAATAGAATATCTCCCTCCATTCCTTTATAAAACTCACAACATAGATTAAGACAAAAATACTTCACTACCAACATCCTAACTCATTTAACACAAGACAACTTTACTGGTTTTAACCAAACTGCCCCTCTTTTTCGCCCCTTTCGGTGGGCAATAGAGGTTAACAAAGGTTTTTGATAGTTCCAAGACAGCTTTTAATTGACAAAGTATAATTAAATACAAATCAAGAAAAAATAAGCAAAATTTACTATTCGGACGTAAAGCCTAACAAAAGTCAATCATGGACGCAATTCCTTTCGAAATGCATATTATAATAATGGGGTTCCCCAGACCGCCAATAAGAATCCCATTCGTTCCACACCCACTTCAACCTCTTGATGTATGAACTACCAATCCCATATCCCACCCTAATAAAAATTAATAGTTATGCATACGATTTAACAACCACATCTCAAAACCCTCATCTTAATACAGCATGCTATAGTACTCACAACATTATATACCTTGCAAATATAACATCCTCTAAACACAAAGCAACTATCCTGCATCCCCAAATATCCTCCTCTATAATACTTACCCTGATTTGAAGAGAATCAGACATTCACTCAGCAGTATACCTAGTAAATCATACACTCCCTCTCCCATAAGCAACCAAATCTTGGTTAAATTTGATAAGCACATGTGGACATTCCATCCCACATCAACAAAATTGCACATAGAGTCAATAATTAAAAAGGGCATTAAAGCATTAGTCAGAAACAAACTTTGGGTCAGCATAAAGAAACTCTCACAATAGTATTATAGTAATACCTCCGTCCTCCGGTCTCCGTCTCCGTATCTCTTTCAAACCTCGAATCACGTGCCTGGGCTTTCCATGCAATATCGAATCAATGCTCAGAAATTAGAAACTGTACAAAATAAAGCTCTCAGGATAATAACAGGCTACTTCCCTCCACATCCATCCATCATCTACCAACTGAAACAAAAATCCTCCATATAATGACCGCCTTGACATGACTGAGCTTTCAATTTTAAATAATAAAACTCTTTTCAGTAGATCACCCCTTGCATGCACACATTACAATAAACCCTGCACTATAAGGAAAAAAATGACACCATGCGTTATACTACTCCAACTTTACAACACACATCCTTCCCCGCACCGCCAGGCACCCCATTATTAAAGACATTTATTATTATTATATTGATTATTAATTATTATTATTATTATTAATTATTATTATTATTATTATTATTATTATTATTATTATTATTATTATTATTGTTATTATTACTGTTATTATTATTCTTATCATAATGTATTTATAAATATTATTATTGATATTATTATTATTATTATTATTATTATTATTATTATTATTATTATTATTATTATTATTATTATTATTATTATTATTATTATTATTATTATTATTATTATTATTATTATTATTATTATTATTATTATTATTTTTTATTATTATCATATTATTATTATTATTATTATTATTATCTTTATGTTATAGCTATTATTTAAGCTACATTATGTATTGTAATTGAATTAAAATTGGGTTTTTGGGATAACATTAAGCCTTAATCCTTAAACCCAAAAACTTAAATTTAATCATGTCTATATTGTTTTTGGGCTCAAAGGACAACATTGTGTTGCAATTTTATACCATTAAGTATTGCATATATTACAACCGGAATTCCGCAATTCCGCAATTGCGGACTATCAAAAAAAGTTGCGGAATTGCGATTGCGATAATTTGAAAAAAGTTGCGGAATTGCAGTTAGCGGAATGCCTAAATCATTCCGCAATTGCGGAATTGCGCAATCGAAATTCCGCTATTCTGCAATTATCGGACTACAAGCCCTAAGGTTTGTTTGTTTTTTATTCTTAAATTTTAAAAACAATGTACAATATTAGGCATGTATTAGTCTTAGATATGTACAAAAATAATTTGGCAAATAGAAATAATTTCATTTAATTTGGACAATTTGGTTATATATATATATATATATATATATATATATATATATATATATATATATATATAATAATATATATATAATATATATATATATACTAATATATATATATATATATATATAAATAAAAAAATATATATATAAATTTTTTATATATAATATATTATATATATATATATATATATATATATATATATATATATATATATATATATATATATATATATATATATATATATATATATATATATATATATATATATATATATATAAATGAGTGATGTGGTGTGAAATGTGTCTGTACTGGTGTTGAGATGGGGAGAGAAGGAGTTGAAATTCTGATGAGTGACTTGTGGTATAGAGCTATGGTAGATTTTGTGCTTGTGAGTACTAAAATTCTAATGGTTATATTTAAGTTTGAAAAGGTCAAGGTATGTATGGTTGTGACATAAGGTCCATCTGAGGGTAATGTTGAAGAGAGTGCAATTTTTTTTTGGATAATCTGAATGATGTTTTGGATGGAGTGGGTAGGAGCCTCAGATTGATTGTGTTGGGTGACCTAAATGATTGGATAGGTGATCAAAAATGGATGGTATAGATAATATGCCAATTATTATTTACAGGGAAAAGCGTTAGGATTTCAAATTCTACTTAAAATATTATTCATAGGTATTTTAACAAGGTATTTAATTTACGTAAAGCTTAACAATATTATTTTTAAAAATATAATAGTTTCAATTGCAATGTAAATTATATTTTATAATAAGAAACAAATTAAAAAACTTAAAATTATTTTAATAAAACGTAAGGTATTGTTAAAATTTTAATTGTATTGCATAGATATTTTTTTTTTTAACAATTCATTATTTAATTTATATAAAGCTTAATATTACAATTATATATAATATTAAAAGTTACTGTTGCATTGTAAGTTTAACATTATATAAAAAAATAAAATTTTAAAATTATAATATTTTTATAAAATAATAATTAATTGTCAAAATTTTAACTAAATTATTTATTTTAAAAACTTAACTAAAAATCTAAATAAAATATGATTCTACATTTACTTTTTCTTATTTTGAAAAGCAAGGAAATAACCTCGTAAATTTTATTTTTTGATATATTTATGTTAGTGATGGACCGGATGTCAAAATTTGACTGTTTGCGGATGCGGATCTTAAAGAGGATGAGGATGTGGATGCGGATCTTAAAGTAGATGAGGATGCGGATGTTTACTCTTTGAAGTTTGAATTAAAAATTATATATATATATATATATATATATATATATATATATAATATAAATATATATATATATTATATTTATTAATTAATATATAATATAAAATATATATATATAATATATATATATATATATATATATATATATATATATTATATATAATATATATATATATGATATAATTTATATATAGAATAGTATATATATATATATATTATATATATATATATATATATATATATATATATATATATATTAGTGATGGACATGGCATGACATGATTACATCTAAATTTTATATTTGTTAAAAATGTAGAAACGTTTATATATATATATATATATATATATATATATTAATATATATATATATATTAATATTTTATATTAATATGACATGACATGAATATATATATATTATATATATATATATATATATAATATATATATATATATATATAATATATATATATATATATATATATATATATATATATATATATAATATATATATATATATTATTTCTGTTTTTTTATATATATATATTATATTATATATATTAATATATATATATATATATATATATAATATATATATATAAATATATATATATATAATATATATATATTATAATAATATATATATATTATATATAGTATATATAATATATATATTATATATATATATTATCAGGGCGCGGGCCTCGTCCTAAAATATATTGGTAGTTGCATTTTACATTTTACTCACACACACAAATATATATATATATTATATATATATATAATATATATATATATTATATATATATAACTATATATATTATATATATATATATTAATATATATATTATATAATATATATAATATATATATATAAATATATATATACAATATATATATATATATATATAATATATATATATCAGGCGCGGCTCGTCCTAAAATATATTGGTAGTTGCATTTTACATTTTACTCACACACAAATATATAATATATATATATATATATATATATATAAATATATATATAATTTATTATATATATATAAATATATATTATATAATATATATATATAATAATTGTTTTGTTTGTGTGTGTGTGTGGTGTGTGTGTTGTGTGTGTGTGTGTGTTGTGTGTGTGTGTGTGTGTGTGTGTGTGTGTGTGTGTGTGTTGTGTTTTCAAAAAGAGAGCATTGATGACCGTAAAGCATTAATCTAGAAAAATTTTTAAAAAAAATTTACAATTATTTTTAAAAAGTTATGTAACTTACCTTTACAATTTTAATTTAAAAAGAAAGTCCGCTCTTCTATCTTTTGATTGAGCAAATTTTCAATCACTCTTATTAAATTAAAAATCTGTATGCCCATAATAAAAGTCTTTCCTCGTATCTAAAGCATTGCTTAAGGCGAAAGTCTTTCTTGCCCCATGGTGTTTTTAAGAAAGGTTTTAATCCTTTTTAAAGTAGAAAAACAGCGCTTTGCTTCGGACGTTGTCATTGGAATGGTTATTAAAACTTTTAATAGTTTCACACTTTCACTAAAAGTGTCTTCCAAGTGATTTTCTGTAAATGACATTAAAAAAGCAAAAAAATAAAAAAAAGAATATTCTCCAGATAAAGACGATAATTCTTCTAGGCACTCATATATTAAAGATAGTTCTGTTTTAAGTTTCTTTTTGTCAATGAAAGTGTACACTTTACTGGTTTCATTTACATTTTTCTCAGGAAAGATGGAATCATACTGAGGAAAAATTTCGGGCAAAAATAACGTGGCAACAATTAAATGTCCTGAGAATGTAAATCTATCTTTTATCTGACAAATAATTGTGTCACATATCTCTTTTGCCTCTCGATTTAATTCGGAGATATCCGTTTTTCTTCTCTTTTCCAAGTTTTGTATTGTCTCCTGGGACTCTTCCCTTATTAAAAGAATTTTCCTCTCAAAATTATCAATGAACATCTTGATACTGAGGGGATCAGTGACCCTTTTTTGCAGCCGGCCATAAAAAAAAGTCTACGTGAGGCATGATTTTATGAAAAAAAGAAAGCCAGAATTTGAAATTATTACCCTCAATAATTTTAATGTGACCTTGAAATTCATCCCCATTTAATATAATATTAAAACATT
>JABUQX010036721.1:0-20565 GCA_015478945.1 Trachelipus rathkii
ACTGTAACTAAAATTCCACCAATTTGGCTTAGTCAAATTAATGAAATATAAATATGATGACCCAAACATCAAACATGCATTATATACTAAGTTATGGTCACTACATGCGATCTAACTATAACTATATCACAACTAAAACCCGCCAATTTGGCTTTGTCAATATATTATTGATTCCAACCTCATAACGAATCTAACCTTTCTTAGAATGTTCAATCGAGTCGCACTCAACAATCTCTTGCAGACTATTCCAAAATTTAACAACCCTATTCTGGAATGCTGCGTTTCTTTTATATCAAGTGGCAATGCTTTTTCTTAATTTTTTTATTTATGCCCCTGGACCTGTCCATGTTCTACTATGAAAATTTATTAATCTTCTGTATTCATAATAGATTGAAATCAATTTTGTAGACTTGTAATCATGTCCCCCTCTGAGAAATCGCTTTCTACAGAAAACATTCTAACTCCTTCATGCCTCTCCTCATAGCTTTACCCTCAAACCCAGAAATATCTTGTGGCTTCTACGTTGCACTTCTCTAGCATATCTAAGTCTTTCTTTAAAATAAGGGCAAACTTGTGCAAATTTAACTCTAAATTACTGGCCCTAAATAGCTTTAAACAGTTTCTTATTACTTCTTGCTTCTTATAAAACAAGCTTGCGAATTTTTAAGGCCAGCATCTTATTAAGCTTTATTTCTAGCTTCCAAAACCTGATTAGCTACTTTCAATTATCCTTTTGTTTATAAATCTTTTTCTTTTGGTCACAGACTCAGCCAATCCCCATTCATATGTTAGTTAAAATTTTTATTTGAGTAACCTTAGGTGAAGAACCTTATGATTTTTTTACTATAAAATGTCATTTTTTTGCCACTTCACCTGCCCACCAAGAAGTTTATCAAGATATTTTGAATTTTATGCATCCTTCACTATTCTTAACTGAGGTGCCCTTAGTATATCTTGCAAACTTAGAAACATTGCATTTAAGTCCTGGTTAAATCATTTATTTATTATATATAGGAACAATAGTGGCCCCAGACCTGAACCCTGTGGGACACCACTCTTCACTATTTTCCCATGATGATTTATTCCCATTTAGTTGTACACACTGTTTTCTATTTCGCAACCACTCTTTTATCCAACCATGTACTATACCACATTGCCATAACTTTTTCATCAGCCTTATGTGGGGAACCTTATAAAAAGCTTTTAAAGTCTACATATACAATATCAACTGGATCTCACTCGGTAACTGCATCAAAAATGTATTCAATAAATTCTAAAAGGTTTGTCTAGCATAACCGCATAACCTACTCTTTCTGAAACCATGCTGAGAGTCGTACAATATCTTGTTATCTTCCAAATATTTCTCTATATGACTTTCAGTAACTTTTCCAGAACCTTTACAACCAGAGATGTTAAGCTAACTGGCTATAATTTCTCCCCAAATCTTCCTTACTACCTTTCTTAAAAAATAGGCACACATATGCTGTTTTCCAGTCATCTGGTACCTGGTCACCAAATGTTATAGATCGCTTAAAAATCAATTCCACAGTGCCTTTTGCATGCTGATAACTACCTCTTTCAGATTCTACCCATATATCCATAGGCCTGCAGCTTTACCTGGATCAACATGGATCTAATAAACGTTTTAATATCTTTTTACGGGTCAAATTTCAAAATGTACTGTGATCGTGTAAGTCTTATTTGTTAGGAAATGCTCAAGAACTATGTGAGTCTCCTAAGGACTATTATCTAATCTTCTCTCAGTACACACTGAAGCCAAGAAATAGGAGCAGATTGGAAATGTGACCAACTACTTATCTAACTGCAATAATTTCCATCATTTTAATTGGACCAATTGTCCTACTCTTACTTTTAATTTTATAAAAGCTAAAAAAAACCCTTCTTTCGGTGTTTCTTATTACGTGATTGCCTTGGCTAAGATGTAGTTTTCTGCTCTCGTCTTGTTGCCTCCTTATTGGCTGGTTTAAGTTCGTATTGCGTATTTTCCTAATAAATTTTCTAAATCATTTCCCTATTACTACCCTTGAATAGTTTAAATAAAACATCTACGCTTTTCCGAATTAATTTTTCTCTTTATCTCTCTATTCTCACAAACAGGTTTTTCTCTTCGCCACTCTAATGGGTTTATCTTAAAGCAATACTGACTGAATATTCATTAGAATTTGCTTAAATGTTCCCACATGATAAACAGTTTTGGTCTTTAAACTCGTTATCCCAGTCATTTTACTAAGCATGTCTCTTAATTTTGGTTAAATCACCATTTCGGAAATCTAAGATCCTTTTCCTTCTTAACTTGCAATTTGGGCCCGGATATCACATGCATATTAAATCTAATTATATTAATGGTCAACTAAGTCCTAGAATTCTTCCTCAACTCTAACTCACGCAATAGTTTCCATCGTTATTTATTAGAGGTCTAATAGTGCATCGTGTCTTGTGGGTTCATGGACGCGATCTGGCAACCAAAATGTTATCTAGCTATATTTTAGAGCATTGTTAATACTGACTACTATGGTCCGTATTAAGACAAGGGAATCCATTTAATGCAGGAAAATCTAAAATCACCCCATTAATGAATATACCATTTTCTTACTGGTGGCAGCTGTCTCAATTTCTTTTACAATTTTCTGCGTCTAATTCTTGACTCTGGCCAGGAGGACTATAAAATGCCCCTATTCTATATTATTTATTAAACATAAGGATATCTACCCATACCGTTTCAATATCATGATTACGTTTTAAAGTCAGCATTAATACAGATTGGATATTGCTTTTAATATAAAGCGCCAAGCCCCAATTCTTTTTCTCTACGGCTGGTATACAATAAAGTGAATGATCGTCTATTTCATATTCTGAAAAGACGAGAGTCTCCACTATAATTCTTAATTAACACATGCATCAGTTATGCCAAATAATGTGAAGATTCTCATTTATGGTTAGAAACTAATCAGCTCATCTTTGTTATTTCTAATGCTATGTAGGCATTTGTGTAAAAGCGATTTTATATTCGAAATGCTCAATTTTTCCACCTTGCTATCATCCTTATTTGAGCTGTAACACTAGTTTTATTTATATCACTACTATTACCGGTTACAATTGCTATTATTTGTATCCAGGTTTAGCCACCACCCCCAACTTTACTAGTTTTTTGCTAAACAGAGTTCGTCCAACCTGTTGCTGGAAAAGCCAAAGTTTTGGACTCAAGGGGAATTTAGGCCTTGTGCTATCAAAACACTTATTATACAAAAATTGTTTTTTTTTTTGTTAGAATTTTTGGGGATTTGCTCTAGTTCTTCCTAAAAGCAAATACAAAGTCGATTATGCAGGTTGATCGAACATGCTCTTGTTAGTAAAATGATCTGTGGAAAATTTGATTTTTAGCACGTTACCCATTCAGCGATATTATAGGTTCAAAGTTACGCCGATTTTTTCCGAAAAATTGATTTTGGACAACCTGTAAATTTGTTTATTTTAAAAATATTTAAAAAACTTTTCAAATAGATTTAAGTTAAACCCTACTTTAGTATGTATCATCACACAAAATTTTTATCGTAGCTTTAAATTATTTCCTTCTTTTTTAATAATACACCCACGAAAAAATTTCTTCGGTTTTTAACACAATTTTTCGGATTCTTTTTTCATGGTGAAATATTATTTTCCTAAAAAAACAGGAAAGGCCAAAATGTACCTTAATATCCCTAAAAAATCACTCTCTATGAAATTGGTTATAGAATTAACAATTTTGGATTATTCATGTAGATAAACATATTAAGTTTGATAAATTTTGCTCAACTGGCAACATTTTGGCTCACCCTGTTACAACAGAGTAAATCTACAAAAACGAATTGGTGGTTTTGAACTTTCCAGGAATAACATTAATTTTCTAGAATATAATAAAGTTTCAAAAATATGAGCGGCCATCAGCGGTACGGAAAATGGATAGACCCTTTAAATTTCTAAGTTTTTCTTTTCGCATATCATTCGTTACTTAATAATAAGGGTACTATTTACTGCTCTCCTCGCAATCCCTTGGAACTATACCCTCCAGAAACGCTTTATTACACAATTCAAATCCATCATCACCTTCGCCCCGTTATTTGATCATTGTCACAAGTAATTTCATTCTATACCTCGCAGATTTTCATGTCTTTCAATTTCTTCAACTCTCCCATTAAACCTCCTTCCTTACTAATAACCTCATCCCCACATCCAATAAAAAAAAAATTATTATATATATATAATATATATACTATATTATATATATATATATATTATATTATATATATATATATATATTTATAGTTATTTATATATATTATATATAATATAATAGTAATATATATATTATATATATATAATATATATATATATTATATATATATTTTATATATATATATATATATATATTATTTAAATATATAGGTATATTTATATATACTATATTTAATTGTACGGGGATGGCTCGCCATTTTTGGTTTTCTGTTATGGGTTATATTGGGTCCGATACTTCTTACCTTTTTTGGGGTAAAAAATTATGAGAAACTTTTTAGGCATTCAATAATTTCATTAAATTATGAAGAAATCTTTTAGAATTCAGTTATAATCTAGTTCGATCATATATAGCAGGCGGTTTCCCAATAGAAGTGTTTACTGATGATAAGGAGGTAAATATCTTGTTAAGCTGCTGGTAAAACCCAGCAGAGACATGGGCATCATCCCCGCGGTTTGTAGACTTTTCTTAGAATGCATTTAATTTAAATATGTCGAGGAGCTTGGCTCGCGTGACAAAAAAGATCACAGAAGTGAGAGCCGCTTAGCAGCAACCCTTGCCGTTGGTTGTTGTGTTATAGCTAGTGATAGGTTGGGATGGTGATCTTGCGTGTGGTTTGCTGGCTTTTTTAGCAAATTTAAACCTACTGATAGATGAAGAGGATTTTGATATGTTAGTATCTTTGATAAGTTGTGGGCGAAATTACATTGACATCTGCATTCCCAATTTCAACGCAATCACACCAAGGAACTCATTGGAAACAACTGATAGAGACAGTCATGAAGGAGCAAAGATAATTCAAATTGCAATCTGTGAATATGAGAAGATGAGGCCTCTACGAAACATGGAGAAATGCTGCTCTCCAAGACCGAGAATCATTCATTCGTGGGGATGAAAAATGGACAGGTTTCATTATCTATCAGTGGCTTGCAAGCAAATATTTATACAGCCCTCCTCATCCAGTCGAGAGCGAGGGAGTCTTTTTAGGGTAGTGGGCATGTAAACACCATAATGGGAACAGCTCCTCGCCATTTACTAATGAAGATCCGAATTAACCTTTGAATCTATTCACTTTCAAGCAAATTTCAGCACCAAAGGAACCTATTGAAAAAACTGAAGAGACAGTCAATGAGGAGCAAAGATAATCAACATTTGCAATTCTGTGAGAAGAGACAAGATGAGGCTCTACGGATAGAAAACATGGAGATACACTGCTACAGAAGAGATCCGTTCATGTGCGGCATGAGAAAATGGACCAAGGTTTCCATTATCATATGCTTGCAAGCAAATATTTATCAGCCCCCTCTCTCATCATTCCAGAGCGGAGCGTATTTTTAGGGTAGGTGGGAATGTAAACACAAATGGGAACAGGCTCTCGCCATTTACTAATGAAGTTTAATGTTTATGCATCAAATTTGAAGAATGTTTTTGATTGAATTTGAATGATATCATCTTTATCTTAAAAGGAGTATATTATTATATTGTAATGTTTTTGAAGATAACAAAAAAAACAAAAAATTCGTTTTTTATTATTTTGTCTTTTTCAGCTGATGACTTGATGGTCTCTTCCTGTTATTATTTTTAATCTTATATTGTTAGCTAGATAGAAAAAGAATCTTGTAAATTGTAATCATGTTTAAAACATAAAAGCTAGTAGCTAAACTTTAATACTTAGGGGAAAATGGAAATAATTTTTTTGAAATAACAATAGTTATTATGAGGATATGTTTCATTTCGTATTATATATAATGATAAGAATCCATTGACTATGGTCGATTGGACTATACCAAATAATGAAATAAATGGACTAAAGGATTTGTTGTACAGGGAATGAAATCTTGAGTTGCCTTATTACTGTGTTTTTATTATATTAATTAAAGTATAGGTAATTGGAATCGGCTCTTCTTTCTGGTACGGTACATCTCTAAAAAAAATCTTGATATATACTATATATATATATATATTTATATTATATTTATTATATATATATATTATATATATATATATATATATAGGTATATATATATATATATATATATATATATATATATTCTTTCTTTCTTCACTTCCTCTTTGCCCAAGATTGGGGAAGGTGCTGTACAGCATGGAAAAGAAAGCAGTAGAGAAATACAAACGTCCGAAAAGAACCCAGCTTACCGCCCATTGTCCATTAATTATATATAATTATTATATAATTATATATATTATATAGTATTAATATATATACTATATATATATATATATATATATATATTATATATATATTATATATATATATATATATATTATATATAAAACTACCTTTTAACGTGCTTTATCCCTATGCAGGGGGTAACACGGGGGGACCAGGGAAATTCGAACTTTAAGGCAGGCTATCCCAAACAGCGCCACCAACGTGTTCGCAGTCAAGTTTTTAATTCTTGCCCAGGTAGATAATAACCGCAAGCTGATACCAGGGAATTTGAACAGCGTCTCTCGTATGAGAGGCCGGTGCTCAACCTCCTGCGCCACGAGGCGTGTTCATATATATATATAATGTATATATATATATATATATATATCATATATTATATATATATATATATATTTATATATATATATATATATATATATATATATATATATGATATATATATACTATAGTAATATATATATATACACACTTCACCATCCTCCTGTAGGCGTATGCATGTAGGTGAGGCATGTATTAGCATTTATAAAGAGTTAAGTGGTAGTGGGTAGCCAACCCAACTACCACGGTCTCTTTAGTCGCCTTCTACTACACGGTAGAATATACGCAATGGGATTTTTCTCCACCACATAAAAGGATAAATGAAAAAAGCGAGTCTGTAATTGCAATATTGTTTCATGATTAAGAGAGAATCTACTCCCTTGTAAACAAGTGGGTGATATTTGCGGTCATGGGATGCACCCTACATCCCATCACTTCGAGAGCACTACTTCGTTAGAAAAATATTTATTAAAGTTAAATAGAAAAAAAAAAGGTAATTAAAATTATATCGATTTACTATAACTTTATTCATAAAAAAATGAAACACCAATTACAGAGATACCAAATACATATATAAATTATTCGGGGATTTGCAAATATGAATCTATAAAATAACGCAATTAAATTTTTGTAAATGTTGTGGGGAGGACTGAGGAACAGGCGAGATGAGGAAGACTTGCTTAAAACACCCACGAGACCTTACCTCTTTTTTAAGAGCTAAGCTTCTCAACCAGAACGTTAATAGATACTCTTTCTTCTGAATATCTTATTTGGCGCTCCATTAACACACACCACCATTTATTGCACTACCTATCACCCCATGAACCTTTCCCCACCTGTAGCCTAGTCCCTCATGAACTTATATTAACACATGAGGAAAAAATGGTTATAAAAATTTACTTTCAAGGACTCTTTCAATAGCTCAATGTCCAAATTTTATATTCGAGGTGCCATTATAGTCACCATCAGTAACTTAACTAGTACTTTATACTCTAATAAAAAGCATGAATGTTTTATAATAATAGTACAAATAATATACAGAGAATGTTTAATACAATCTGAATAGAGGCCTAAATCAAATTAGTTCTTTCTTTATTATATCTTCAAAAAGAATAAAGTTGCACCCGATCAGGTTTGGAGTTGTTGTTCATAGTTTTTCAATGATAACATCTAAAACAAGCGCGGTTTTTTTTGCAGCAAGTTTAATGAACCAATAAAAAGTGCGGTAAAACAGCACCAAAAGAAACGCAACGGTGAAACCGCAATATATAATATATATATATATTATATATAGTATATATATATATATATATATTATCATATTATACTCTATATATATATTATATATATATAAATAAAAAGTGCGGTAAAACAGCACGAAAAGAAACGCAACGGTGAAACCGCAATATATATACCCAACCTTTATATATATACTCCAAGGTGATACCCTATACAAATGTTGAAGATCTATCAAAGCCCTTTTTATATCAATACCAACCTAAAATACAAGCATGGCAGGATTTTTACCAACTTATACACAGCGTGTAATAAAAGCGTGTACATGGATGTACAAATACATATTATGTATGTACGCACCTGTCGATCATATTATCGGGTTTTAAAAAAAAAACAAGATCAATGTTAAAATGTAAATAATAATAATAATTATTAAACAAAACATCTATGAATGAAGTAAAAAAAACTAAATACAAAAAAATAATTAAATACCAATACTTATTAATTATTATTATTATTATTATTATTATTATTATTATTATTATTATTATTATTATTATTATTATTATTTTATTATTAATAATAATACTCCTACAACTCGATAATATTATCATATTTAATAAACATTAAAGAAAATTATTGTTGGAAGTGTACTTTGTAATGACGTTGAATAGAGCCTGATTTGCCTTCACAGCTAAGTCATACTTTGCCTTCTTCACATTCTCACCTGCAACAAAAACGTTAAATAATAATAATAATAATAATAATAATAATAATAATAATAATAATAATAATAATAATAATAATAATAATAATAATAATTAATAATAATCAGGGTTGGTGATTTTTTGAGATTCGTGACGTCACGCGAAATTTCATGTTGTAAACAAACTTTCTCAAGTTCGATTTCGTTATTATTTTTTAAGTGGATTTATTGAATTTTATTCTTTCTTCTTCTTTCCTTATTCCTCTTTCCAAGACTGGGGGTAAGGTGCGTGTCATGCATCGGAAAAGAAAAGCAGAAGAGAATATGACAGTCGAAAGGAAAAGCCCAGCCTTACAGCCCCCTCTGTACATTAATTAGTTGAAAACTCGTCACAGACAGAAAATCCACCCTAGAGCTCAGGATTGCACGGACTCACCTATGGTAATCGTCAATGTAAGGGTTCATCCTTTGGCCCAGTTGGGCCACAAATCCCCTCACAAAACCCCGCATTCACTCCTATATGCACCTTTTATTCTCGCTCTGCCAAACTCACATTTCTTCTTCAGAATTCGTTCCCGATCAATCAACTTTACTCTTCGGTTCCCCCCCCATCGGTCGGTTCCCAACACTGCACTATACACTTCACTTAACCAACAGACTATCAATCACCTTTCCACATGACTAAAACCATCTCAACATACTTTTGATTTTTCTCCTCATTTACCCCTCTTCACCACACAACTCTCCTAATAGTTCATTCTCAATTTTATAAATTCTTCTCCACACCTAGCATGCTCCTAGATTGTCGTCCATCTGAACCATTGAACTTTAGATTAATCTTTCTTATTCCGACCTATAGTCTCAGTTTTTTCTACCATACCCTCATGTAAGATAGCGCACTCAAGACTTTAGTCCCTTTACATTCCCAACGATTTATTGCACCACAACCCTGCCATTCACAACTTTCCTCTACACTCTGCATCATCCGTTCCCTTCTCATACAACACATACCCTAATATTAACTCGAGACACTTGTTCCAGTGTCTCACCATCTAACATAACTTCACCATTCAGAGGACTGTCCTCACTCAACAACCACAACCTTACTCTTACTACGTTTATTTCCACAAAACCCCTCTTTTACACACCTGGCAAATCTCTCTCCAATTCTCTCAAAACTCTCTTCAGATTCACCACACAGAACAATCATCGCATATAATAGGTAGGGCAACCCTCCACTCATCTATTCTCCATCATTCTACACCATTTCCTGCCATCCACCTCGAATTCTTTCATAACCATCCATATACAAATTGAATAACCAAGGGACATAACACATCCTGTCTCACTCCGCTATTAATACTAAACAATCACATTGACACCATTTTTCTTACACAGCGCTTCACTATCGTCATACATCACTTTTTGATTCCATTCAGAAAGCCTACCACCAACACCATCACTAACACCTGGCATAACGCTTCCCTATTAACTCTATCATACGAATTATGAAAGTCCATATAAAACCTAATAACAATTGATTCTACTGCAAAAAGAGCAAACAAATGTTTTAAAGCAAAATTTGATCAACCATCCTCTACCACTTCTAAATCGCACTTGTCTTACCAATACAATTTATTCTCGACGCACTCTTTCGACAAAATACCAGCAATACTTACCTACAAATCAAACTATTCCTATAATTTCTACAGTTCACTTTTCTCCCTACCCTTATATAAGGGTACTATTACGCTCTCCTCCAATCCTTGGAAATATAAGCCCTCCATAAACGCTTTATTAGACAACTTCCAAATCAATCACCATCTCGCCTTCCGTTCTTGATCATTTCACCAGTAATTTCCATCTATACCTGAAGATTTACATTTTTCAACTCTCACTCTACCCATTACTCCTCCTTACTAATAACCTCATCCTCCAATACCTTTCCTTTTGCACATCTTTTTTCCTAACACTTCCCTACTTTCTCAACTCCACTTCATCCTCTTTCAATCATTCATATTTTCACTGTCTTGCATTTCTTCACCATTAACAACACATTCTCTGCATTCAAAACACAAAAAGGGCAGCTATCCACATATTCCAAGTTATAAGTAAACTTTATAATATCTATGTTAGGCCAGTAATAGAGTATTGTGGCACAAGTTTCGGCCCCTTATTTAAAGAAAGACTTAGATATGCTAGGAGAGTGCAACGTAGAGCAACAAGGATTAATTTCTGGGTTTGAGGTAAGAGCTATGAAGGAGAGGTGAAGGAGTTAGGAATGTTTTCTGTAGAAAGGCGATTTCTCAGAGGGACATGATACAAGTCTTAACAAAATATTTACATCTATTGATAATAACAGACATCAATAAATTTTTATAAGTAGGATAATACATGGGGGTGACCAGGGTGCATAATAAGATTGAGAACAGCATGGTCATCTTGATTATAAGAAAGATGCATCAGTATAGGGTTTTAAATTTTTGGAAATGTCTGCCAGAGGAGGTTGTTGAGATGACTCGATTGCAACATTTAAGAAGGGTTAGATTCGTTTATGGATGGTTGGGAATCATATCATATATTGACGAACAAATTGGCGGGTTTTTAGTTGTGATATTAGTTATTAATGCATGTGATGTGTGACCATAACTTTAGTTATTAATGCATGTGGATGGTTTGGTATGCCTATTTAATATATCATTATTTTGACTAAGCCAAGTTTGTGGATTTGTAGTTACAAGGCCCTAAGGGTGCTTTGTGGTATTTGCATGAGCATGTTTGGTTAGTGGGTTTGACTGGGACAGTCTGATAGGCCCATGTGGCTTTTACTGTCTCTAATATTTTCTTATGTCTTTAATGTCTTATAAATCAAAATGGAAAAATTCAGGAAGGATTTTTTCAGATTCGTGACGTCACGCGAAATTAAATTGTAAACAAACTTTTTTTTTTAGTTCGATATAGTATTAATTTTTGCAGTGTTTATATCAATCAATATAATCAAAATATTAAATTAGGTCTTAACAGGTCTTATGACATAATAAAAAAGCAAACTAAAAGTGTTAGGGATATCTTATAATATTGATAATGTTACATCAGAAATAAAAAGAAACTGTTTTTGAAAGCTCTGACGCTTGGTTGTATGCCTTGTTATATTATTTATTTATTTTTATTTCCATTATGTTAAATATTTAAATATAAAAAAATAAAAATATATTATAAAAAAACAAAAATATTTCCAAAAAAAAGTCAAAAAATCATTATTTTTTTTGATGAAAAAATCAGTGAAAAAATCATTTGATTTATATCAATTGATTTTTTCTGTGCCATCCTGATAATAATAATTATTCTTTTTCTTTTCTTTAACTTTCTTCCCAAACTGGGAGTAAGGTGCCGCTACAAAGCATCGGAAAAGAAAAAAGCAGTAGGAGAGTATGACCAATGTCGAAAAGAAACCAGCTTAACGCCCTCTTTGGGGGGGGGGGGGTTTTTTTTTATCAAATTAATTATTTAAGAATTCGTCGCAGACAGAAAATCCACGCCTTAGAAGCTTCATGGGACCGCGACGGACGCTCACTATGGTAAATCGTCAATGTAAGGGTTCATCCCTGGCCCAGGTGGGCCAACCATACCCCCTCACAAAACCGCCATTCTCTCCTATATGCAACCTTTATTCTCGCCTCTGCATAACTCGCATTTCTCTCCTTCAGACATTCGGTTACAGCGACTCGATCCACTTTCTCTTCGGTCTCGCAGCCGGTCGGTTTCCCCAACACACTCACGCACTATACATCGCTTTAACAACGCTATCATTCATCTACCTTTCCACATGACCAAATCTCAACATACTTTCATTTATTTCTCATTTAATCCTTTCTTCCACGACACACAATCTCTCTAATAAGTTCAATTCTCATTTTATTAATTCTTCTCACACCTAGATTGTCCAGATTGTCCATCTGACACATTGAACTTTAGATGCTATAGCTTCTTATTCAGATCCTAGTCTGCACTAAAACAACAATAACACAGGTAACAACATACCCCTCATGTAAGACTCCAGCGCACTCAAGACTTAGAGTCTCTTTACATCATCCAACGATTTAATTGCACAAGCACTTGGTGTCTTTCCAATTTCGCTACTACACTCGCATCATCCCGTTCCCTTCTATCCAACACAATACACTTAATATTTAAACTCAGACAACTTGCTCGGCTCTCACCATATAACAATAACTACATCACTGAGGATGTTCCTCAACTCACAACATAACTTACTCTTATCTACGTTTTTACTTTCAACCCCTCTTTTACACACCCTGCCTCTCTCTACCAATCTCTCAAACTCTCTTCAGATTCGCCAATCAAAACCAAATCATCCGCATATTTGGTAGGGACCCTCGCACTCATCTCCATTCTCCATCATTGTAACACCATTTCTTGCCATCCCCACCTCGATTTCTTTCATACACCCATCCATATACATTGAATAACAAGGAAACATAAACACAACCCTGTCTCACTCGCTATTAATTCTAAACCAATCACATTGAAACGATTTATTCTTACATCACGACTTCACTATGTCATGACATACTTTTGATTCCATTCAAAGCTACCACCAACATTTTTTATTTCTATTGAAGTTAAATCACTAAATATAAAAAAATAAAAATAAAAAAAATATATAAAAAGCAAAAAATCAAAAAATCAATGATTTTTTTGGAGCAAAAAATAAAGTGAAAAAATCAGTGTGATTTATTGAATTGATCTTTTTCTGTGCATCCCTGATAATAATTATTGTGATAGCAGACGGGTGATGATGTGAGTCAATATCATTGTCTTGCATATGAGAATGTTTTCTTTTTCAGTTGCAAATGTATTTTTTATAGAATATTAATAATTATTTAATAAGAGTTTAGCATTTAAAATAGTAATAAAAATTGATGAGAGTGAAACAGCAAGAGATATTGTGAGAGGCTGAATATAAAGCAAGAGAGGGAAGTTAGTATAGATAAAGGTGTTTTAGCATTAGAATCGAAAGTATCATCGGTAAGCAAATTATTTTAATTATGTCATTAATTTTTGTGTCATTTATTTTATATATTTTGCGACATACGACTTTCATTAATATTTCTGAGTGTTTTGGATTATACTGATATTACTGGACATACTAACATACAACTAATCCATTATTATATTCATCATATATTATATTTCATCTATTATATCATCGAGTATTGCCACATCAAAATTGATATTACTCCAACAGTGTATAAGTTAACTATGAATTTTGGTTATTGTTGTTGTATTGTTTAGGTAGTGAGGAGTGAAGGGTACTCAAGTGTTTCGACAGATACTCAGGATATCAAATAATATGCAAAGTTATTTGTTTTGTTTAACGTATTTAATTTAAATATAATAATATAAAATAAATAAATAATAATAATAATAATAATAATAAATAATAAGTAATAATTTGTTTTGTGTGGTGAATTCTGAAGAGAGTTTGAGAAGATTGGTAAAGAGAGATTTGGCAGGTGTATTAAAAGAGGGGCCTGAAAGTAAACGTAGAATACAGAGTAAAGGTTATGGTGTGAGTGGAGGTAGCCCTCAGTGTGAGTTTATTGTTAGATTGGTGAGAGCTGGAACAGTTGTCAGAGTTTAACATACTTTCGGTATGTTTGGATGAGAAGGGAACGGATGAATGCAGAGTGTAGTAATAGTGAAAGTTGTGAATGGTAGGAAGTGGCTGGTGCAATTAAATCGTTTGGTGAATGTAAAAGGACTAAGTCTGCAGTTGCGCTAGGGTCTTGCATGAGGGTTGTTGTTACCTGTGTTATTGCATAGTAGTATGACTATGGTCTGGAATAAGAAGTTATAGATTAAAGTTCAATGTGTTCGATGGACATATCTTTAGAGGCGTGCTATGGTGTGAGAAGAATTTTGGAATAAAATGGAGGAATGAACATATTAGAGAGTTTTGTTTGGTGTGAAGAAAGGGGTAAACGAGAGAATAAAATGAAAGTATGTGAGAATGGTTTGGTCATGTGGGAAAAGGATGAATGATAGTCGTTGGTTAAGTGGATGTATAGTGGGTTGAGTGTGTTGGGAACCGAACCGAAGCTGGGAGACCGAAGAAAAAGTGGATTGAGTCAGTAAAGGAAAGTTTGCAGGAGAGAAATGTGAGTTTGGCAGAGGCGAGAAGAAAGGTGCATGATAAGAGAGATGGCGGGGTTGTTGTACAGGGCGGTATGGTTTGTGGCGCCTGGCAGGGGATGAACCCTGAAATTGCGATTTACCATAGTGAGGATCGTCGCGGTCCATGAAGCTCTAGGGTGGATTTTCTGATTGCGACGAGTTCTTACTAATTAATGGTACAGAGGGGGTGGTAAGGCTGGGCTTTGTCTTTTCGACATTTGTCATGTTCTCTACTGCTTTTTTCTTTTCCGATGCTTGTGCAGCACCTTACTCCCAATCTTGGGAAAAAAAGGTAAAGAAAGAAAGAAGGAAGAATAATAATAATAATAATCAGCCCCCCAAAACACCTACTTCCTACTCCATCAAACCCACGCATATTCATTCAATAAGATTCCCTTTACTCCTTTTCCTACTTCCTTACGTAACAGTCTTATTAGTTTGTAGGTCTCCACTTCATTCATCATCCTTTCAAAAAGTTCATTTACATCCTCTTTTTGCAACTTTTAGGTTTTTTTTTCTTCCTAAATATATTTCCATACAACTTTCTTTCGAAACCTCATCATTGGCTTTTAAAACATTTAACAACGCATAAAGTTTTTTCCTTTTTACCACTTGTATTACCTCTTCATTCTCATCACATTCAAACTATTAAACATTCTTATTTAGCACACGCAACATATTTTTACTTGCACTACAACAAACGCTTCCTTCATTTGTGTCCAGATTTGCTCAGTTTCGTCTTGTTCACATTCAACTGACTTATTTGCAAATGACCTCGAATATGTTTCCATATATAATCCTATTCATTTAATTTCTCACTTCACCTTCTTCCTTTCTCTCCATCCACGCCCTCAATAACTTAATTTTACATAAAATAACAAATCTGATATTCTCATCCCCAACCCTCTCACTGATTTAACATCATCTCTTCACAAAACAAAAATAATCACACTCTTCACTTCAACACCATCTCTCGATACTAACTCTCATATACTCATGAATAGTCTTTGGTTCGAAGGAAGTATTATCTGCACCCATTATGGGTCTTTCACACAGAATCAATCACCTTCCTAACACACTCATTTTCTCCCCCAACCCCAAAGGCACTTGTTATTCCATCCTCTTGTGATCACTTATCACCCATTCAATTAGCCCAACACAATTATTCCGAAACCCTTACTCCTCCCGTCCAAAACATCATTCATAACGTTCAAGTAAAATCTCCACTATCTTCCACATTCCCCTCAGGTGGACAATATGCTACGACCACACAATCCTTAACCTTCTCAAATTTAAATTTAACTATTAGTATTCTAGTACTCACACAAACTAAATTCACCAAAGCTCTGTGTCCAAATCACTCATCAGAATCGCAACCTCCTCTCTACTCTCTCCGCTCACATTTCTTCTCTCCCCTTCTCTTCTCCATCTTGTTTCAGTCACAATGCACAGCAAGCAGATCAAATTAACCCTTTCTAAATACATCCAACATCTCTCTCCAAACCATTTACTCCTCTAATATTCGATGTTCTCAGACCTTTCATACAGTGTCACCGAAAGATACAAGGTCGTTTACGGCGATCTCGACCAGGGTTTAAGGCATGCATGAGCATTCCTAGGGAAAAAATAAGTGGTAACTGGATCACAACCCAGCTTTCTACGGTCCTATTTATTTGCCTAAAAATGTACGTTATGGGCATTCTTTCATCCCATCATTAAACAAACAAACAAATAGAGAATAAAAAAAAAAAAAAAAAAATCAGAATTTTTTTTTCAAATTTATATTAAATATTAATATCACTATAGCAGCTAGTATCTAATTCTAGCTTAAAACTTCTATGAATAATTATATATTATTAGGATAATGTTAACTAATGCAAGGGAAGTTTGTTAGAATTGGAATCAGAATTGAAAATTATTTTGGCACCCGATGAATACAAATCAGCAATATTTTTTTTGAAATTGGCATGGAAATTTTTAATTTCTCAATAGGAACAAAAAATTATTATGGCATCTTTCCGTCACTAATAATTAGATAATCTGATTACATTTTAGATCCCAACTTCAAACTATTCTGGACTTCAGATTTTGGCTAGAGTTCCAACTATTTCAAATCTTAAGACTCCAATTCTCATGATACACCAAAATTTAGATTTCAAAGCCCTATATGTATTGCTGCGGAAATGGAGCCAGAACCAAAGAAATTTTTGGGGTGGAGCAGGAGCCCCATATTTTAAAATGATGAAGCAAGTCAGAGGCAAGAGTCCGGTATTCTAAAATGATGGAACAGGCAAAAAAAAAATATTTTTTTTGACCACTTTCGTAGCCCTGCATGCATGTGACTATAATGGTTAGGTATGGAAACTTCAGACCCGATTCAATAAATCATGGGAGAACTGGTTTATGGGGAGTATGAACAACGTTCACGCCTAGAAAGTGAACGTTCAAAATTCTACATCTTTACGAGTGCAAAATTCATAACTGATGGAGATTTACTAAATCAAGGGAAGAACTACTTATTTAAGCGAAATCCGACCAATGTCCACAACTCCCTATTCCAAGCAATTGCTACCAAGGACAAGGGAGGTCGTGCCGTGGCCCCTATGCCTGCGCTTCATCACTTTATAATGCCATGATAGCGACTTAACAAGAAGTAAACCCTTCCATATCCTTTATTCATCCATCCTAAGCATTCAAGAACGTCAGCATCTTTACTATCAAATACTACAGTGCTTGTAATAAGAGTGGAATGTCTTATGACCAACAATACCATTTTAAACTTACCCATTCCCTGGAACACCTGCCCATCAATTGTGCATTTGATTGTGAACTCTTGATGGTCTCCCTTCATTGTGCAAAACTGTTCATATACCAATGAAGGCCTCATTTGATGGAGGAGCATAACAGGGTGAATGCTAGAAGCATTATCAGATACAGTTTTTGCTGGAGCAGGCATCTTCTTAACCCCATCTTCCTGGAAAAATATAAACAAAAACATTTTTTAGAAAAGAAGTAATTACTACTATTACAACTCTTGAAGGGGAGGGGAGAATGGACTGTTTAACAGAGAAGAAGGGATAGACCCCAAATTATGTACTATTTGAAAGTAATAAATACACGTCATTTAAAATAATAACTAGTAATATCAGCTATTCAGTATCATCACCTTAACCTGATAACACTTCCCTTCGAGATAGAGAGATAGAGAGATAGAGAGATAGAGAGATAGATAGATAGATAGATAGATAGATAGATAGATAGATAGATAGATAGAGAGATAGAGATAGAGAGAGAGTTAAAAGCTCAGGTTTGACTGAGTCTGACTACTACTAAAATATGCCATATGATGATAAATTTTGTTTATCTCACCCAATTACACATGCGAAAATTTCACATTGATAGGACAATAAAACAAGATATAATTTTTCATTTATGACAACAAAAAAAAAAGATTTAATATAATTTTTGTAATATCATAAATGATGGATTGCAATTTTTCTCCCCCATATTTGCCATTTAATTAAGTAATTTTCAAAATCTTCCCTACCCCCTTTTGAACGTTTTCATATGAATAGGAACAAAACTAAACCTTACAGGCAAAAACTAACATGAACCGAACAACAAAAAATTCTCATATATGTCATCAAAAATCTTTGTTCCCCAGCTTTTTTATATTCATATACGAATATAAAAAACTCGACAGTGATCTTTAATTAATTAATTTTGAATTTCCGATGTCAACACTCATGAATGGAAAATAATCTTTCAATAATAACATTGTTTCATTTACACTCTTTGGCCTTCGCCCTAAGTGATGATGCAAATGACTGACTCAGATTGTGTACAAGCTGCAACACTTCATCATAAAACCAGTCATATACACACACTACAACTATAGGCAAAACTATTCTCAAGCCTTATTAGTACAAAAATTAGCTAAAAATAATAAACTAGTAAAATAATATACAATTTGGTAAAATAAAACTGATTAAAAAATATAAACATATACAACACACACTAGGTTTTTTTTTTTGTACTTACTTCTTTTACCTTCTTTTCTCCTAACATTGAAGACATTAGATTAGCCTGTGCACCTTGATGTCCTCCACCACCACCACCACCTACTTTTACATCGACTTCGCCTAAACTTTTGTTCAGCATTGTTTGAAGAGCTACAATAATAATATAATAATAATAATAATAACAATAACAATAACAATAATAATAATAATCATAATAATAATAATAATAATAATCGTAGGCCTCGGACATGGTCGTAATCGCCGTACGCAACCATGTATCTCTAAGCGAAATAAAATGAATCGTTTGGGTACATGGAATGTAAGAGGAATAAATGTCGTGAAGAGGAGAGAGGTGATTGATGTATTTAGAAAGGGTAAATTTGATTTGCTCGCTGTGATTGAAACAAAGATGAAAGGAAACAGTGAAGATGAGTGGTGTGGTGTGTGTGCTGGAGTCGAGAAGAATGAGGGGGAGAGAAGGAGTTGCGATTTTTATGAGTGACATGTGGCACAGAGCTATGGTGGATTTTGTTTGTGTGAGAACTAGAATTCTAATGGTTAAATTTTAGTTTAAAAAGATAAAGGTATGTGCAGGGTTGTGGAGTCGGGGAATCGGTAGTTTTGAAGAGAGTGGAGTCGGAGTCGGTAATTTTGAAAAGGGTGGAGTCGGAGTCGGTAATTTTGAAGAGGTCGGAGTTGGAGTCGGTAATTTTGAAGAGGGTGGAGTCGGAATCGGAAAATTTTTGAACCGACTCCACAACCCTGGGTATGTGTGGTTGTAACATATGGTCCATCTGAGGGTGACGTTGAGGAGAGTGCGACTTTCTGGGATAATCTGAATGACGTTTAAGATGGGGTGAGTAGGAGCTTCAAATTGTGTTGGGCGATCTAATGGTTGGATAGGATATCAGAAAAGGGATGGTATAACTGGTAAATTTGTCCTAACGAGAGAAAATGAGAATGGTAGGAGGGTGCTTGATTGTGAGGAAAGAGGAATGTGTGTAAGTAATACTTTCTTCAAACACAAGAGTATTCATAAGTAGAGTTAATGAAAGTAATGATGGTATCAAAGTGAAAGGAATGATTGATTTTGTGTTGGTGAAGAAGATGTAGAGGTATGTGATGGAGGTTAAATCTGTGAGGGGGCTAGGGATGGGATTATCTGATCATTATGTTGTTTTATGCAAGATTAAATCAGTGGGGGCCTGGATGGAGAGGAGAGGTAAGGAAGGAAGTGTGAAGAATTATGAGTGAGAAGTTAAGTGAACAAGGTATTAAGGAAAAGTATTTAAGAGTGCTTGCGAATAAATCGGTTGAATGTGAACAAAGTTGAAAGTGAAACTGAACAAATCTGGAAGCAAATGAAAGTAGCGGTTAGTAGTGCACATCGGTGTGCTGGTTCAAATCAATTGGGTGCAGCCGTTTTCGCATTTATCATTGAAACGCACCGCGTTTTTCGTGCAGATGGGATTTTGAACACAGTCGGTCCGACGGGAAGATGCTTCCATACCTACACTTACACCCACATTTACACTTATACACGCGGTCACACACACACACAAGCACACACTTATGCCCCGCCACACATTCACTATGACGC